>WHVE01000095.1:0-265839 GCA_015178995.1 Trichophaea hybrida
CCAATGTTTAATGTTCTTGGGAGCCATCTTTCGAACGAGGAACTTTGTTCTTGGAAAGAGCAACTAATGCGCTGAGAATACTTACGAAGTTGTTGTCAAGGATTCAGGGCTCGGTATCGAGGGTTCAGGGCTCAGAGTTCTAGGGGTTACAAAATCCAAGAGCCAGAATGCTCCAGAGTCAAAAATAGCCTGTAGCTGAAGAAACGAAGACTGTACGAAAGAGACTTGATCCAGAATCACCGAGTGTGACAGAAGTGAAAGCCAAAGCTAATTGATTATTTTATAGACGAGAGAACGAGTGAAGAAAGAAACTTATACTTTACCAAATACCTGGCTTATATACAGTAATGCACTCGTTCACAATACATTCGAACTGCCGCTTTTCTTTGTGCACTGCTTTTGCAAGATTCTGTCATTTCCCTGATTCGAAACCTGATTTCATTCTCTTCGTGCTTTAGCCTCCACACGAAACTTGATTTCGTTGTCGTCGTGCTTTAGCCTCCGTTCAAAACCTGATTTCGTTCTCATTGTACTTAACTATTTATAATACTCATGATCCTCACTCCACCACCAATCGTCACTTAGCACAACCGTGACAGTAGCTCTCCCTCTCCAATACCGAGTACCTACGATGTTCATGACTGCAGTTTGCCAAATTGTTTGGTTTAAAAGTCGTCGATAGCCTTGAGTCCATCCATGTTGGCTGTGGACTCCATCAGGAAAATGCAATTTCCTCCCTGGCCTGGCACCATCTTCCAGGATCATCCTTGGGGCTCGGGGAGGCTCCCAAACCCTCCTGTATCGTGTACTATGCTCCGACGCACTTCAGGCAGCTCCCGGTGCACCTGTAAACTTTCCACAATCGCACAGGAGCACGGGAAGATACTCCGGGAGCCTCCGGGAGAAATGGCGAAGTTTCGGACCCTCCTGGAGCTCTAGCCAAGTTCTTTCGAAATCTTGACTGTTGTTCTCTATTTCACACGGTTTCGGCACACCTGACCCCTGAGTGTCGGCGCACCGAAAACTACTTCAAGGATGCTTGACGCATCTGAGATGGTGAGATCGTCATCGCTCCTGAGAGGCTCATCGCTCCTGAGACGCACGAAACTTATGAGATCCCCGGCGCTCCTGAGGTGCTCAGCGCTCCTGAGACACTCCACACATATGAGATCCCTGGTGCTCCAGAGATAGTCGGTGCTCCTGAGATGCTCGGTGCGCGTGAGATCCTCAGCGCTCCTAACATTCTCGGCGCTCCTGGCATGCTCAGCCCTCGGCGCTCGTAAGATACTCGGCGCTCCTGAATTCACGTTTGCACAGGCTTTAGAAGAGGTTGAAATCATGATTCTATTGATATCTACAATATATACAGTGTTGGACGAAAACAAGGGAGATCACGGGATGACTCTGAAGTAGGCATGTAGATGAACGAGATGGATCTCAAGTGGGCTTGAAGTGAGTTTAAAGAGAGATGGACGAGATGGATTTCGAGCGGGCATGGAGAGAGATTGAGGCTGCCGAGCACAAGTAATTGTGAGACAGACGGTCGCTGAAGAGAGATGGACGAGATGGATATAGAGCGGGATTAAGGCTGCCGAGCACGAGTAATTGTGAGAGAGACGGTCTCTGAAACTGGTTGCTGAAAGTGAGGGCAAGACAGAACGCGAGTAATTGGTGCGAGATCTGGCTTGGAAGATGTTAATGAACGATCACGAAGCTGAGTGGAGGACTTAGCTTGGGTAGAGAGGAGAGGCTGCACGTACGGTGCTCGCATGGGAGGGAGAGTCAGTAGCAGCAGCCGGCTGCAGAGAGCGAGGGCCAGATGGAGTGCGAGGGTAATTGGTGCAAGACCTGGCTTGAGAGATATTATCCATGATCATAAAGCCGAGTGAAGGACTTAACTTGGATAACAGAGAAGTTAGTCTCTGAAGTCAGCTGGGAAAACGAGGACCACAGGTATACGAGAGTGATCGATCGAGCGAGGACTGATGAGAGCTGGCTCATGATGAGTTATTAACTAACTGTTGACTCGCGATGCGCTGGGGAGGCGATTAACTCTGGTAAAGCTGGATGCGACTAGAAGGAAAGAGGGAGAAGATGGAGGAGAACTTGAGAGCTGCAGAGGGACGAAAGCTCTGGGAGCTTGGATTCGTACACGAGAAACGAGGACTCGATTCGGTAAGTTGCATTCGTATTCTCGTCTATTCTGTTTGACAAGTCAGACCTCCTAACCCAAAATCGCAGGTCGCACCCAAATCAGAGGTGCAATTTCGGCCAGCCAAGCCTTACAAGGCTTAGTCCATTGACTATCAAACAGATTAGACAAGAATACGAATGCAACTTACCGAATCGAGTCCTAGTTTCCCTCGTACAAATATGAACTCTGAGAGGGCTTTCGTCCATCTGTCTCTCTGCAGCTCTCAAACTCTCCTTCATCTTCTCTCTCTTTCCTTCTCTCAACCTCGTCCCATCCAGATTTTCTAGAGTTAAGTTCCCCCCTGAGCATCGCCAGTCATCAGGCGGTTAACATCATGAGCCACCACTAGAGTCAGCTCTGATCCGTCCTTGCTCGATCGATCACTCTCGCATACAGTGTGGTACTCGTTTCTGCAGCCGGCTTCGGAGACCGACTCCTCTCTTATCAAAGTTAAGTCCCCCACTGGGCTTTGCAATCGTGGGATAACATCTCTCAAGCCAGGTCTTGCACCAATTACACTCGCACTCCGTCAGGCCCTCGCTCTCTGCAGCAGGCTGCAACTACCGACTCTGCCGACTCTGCCTCCCATGCGAGCACCATATGTGCAGCCTCTCCTGTCTACCCAAGTAACTTGGGTCAAGTTAAGTTCTCCATTCGGCTTCGTGATCGTTCCTTAACATCTTCCAAACCAGATCTCGCACCAATTACTCGCGTTCTGTCTTGCCCTCACTTTCAGCAACCAGCTTCAGAGACCGTCTCTCTCACAATTACTCGTGCTCGGCAGCCTCAATCCCGCTCTATATCCATCTCGTCCATCTCTCTTTGAACTCCCTCCAAGCCGGCTTGAGATCCATCATGTCCATCTCTCTCCGATCCTACCGGTGATCCGTGTTGTTAATCTCTCCAAGCCCGCTGGAGATCCATCTTGTCATCTCTCTCCAAGCCCACTGGAGATCTATATCGTCATCTGTCTTCAAGCCTACAAGAGATCTATATCGTCATCTGTCTCCAAGCCGGCTGGAGATCTGTCATCTCTCTCCAAGCCCGTCTTATGTCCCCTTTGTATTAGTCCAAGTGTGTTTATAGTGTAGATAGTTGGATATCAATAGAAACTACAATTTCAAGCACCTATGTTCCCATACTAGTGCTACTCCAGCACGTTGGTGATTGCGCTCGAGCACAAACAAGTATCTCATGAACTCCAGAATCATATACCAGTGCTCCTGGAAGCTCCCAAACCTTACACCGGTGCTCCTGGAGGCTACAGAACCATGCACTGCCGCTCCCGGAGGTTCCAGAACCTCACACTGGCGCTCCCGGGCGCTCCAGAATCTTGCACCGGTGCTCCTGGAGGCTCCAGAACCTTGCACTGGTGCTCCTGGAGGCTCCAGAACCTTGCACTGGTGCTCCCGGAGGCTTCAGAACCTTGCACTGGTGCTCCCAGAGGCTGCAGAACCTTGCACCGGTGCACCCGGAGGCTCCCAGAGGCTCCCAGAGGCTCTGCAGAGTGCGTCATTCCAAATCAACCTCCGCAACCTCTGGAGGGTCCCGGGGCTTCCGGGACCGGACGATTGACTTTGCTGATGTCCCAACTGCGCTTGTCGTACCCTCTCCACTTCACAAGATATTGTAATTGCTTTCAGACCAGCCTGGAATTGTCCACCCACTCAACTTCGTACTCCTCTTTTCCTTTGACTGTGACCGGTGATGGGGGTTCTTGTGCTTGATATGAAAGATGATCTTGAGCAGCTTTCTCCAAACGAGATATCTGTTGGACGTCGTGAATGCGTAGCGGGTTGGGTAGTTTGATTCAATAGGCCTGGAGACTAATGAGCTCGGTGATTTCGTACGGCCCTATGCGTGTCCAGTCGAGTTTCATGCTTGGTCGGGTTGTTGATATATTTCGTGCGTCCAGCCATACTCTATCACTGACTTCCAATGGTGTGCGACCCTTTGGGACTTGTTGGCCTGTTCAGACGGTACAGCATGGGTTCTTTTCATTTCTGCCCTGAGTTCAATGGAAAGTTGTTCCATCCGTTGGGCCATCTGCTGGGTGTTGACTTGGCGAATATTGTTAGGATCTTTGTTTGGATGTTGGTCAAAGGTCATTCATGGATATAAGCCATAGTTGGCAAAAAATGTGAAGCAATTAGTCGTTTCCGAGGTATGTTTGTTAGCTGCAAATGCAGCCAATGGTAACTACTGGACCCAATTGTTCTGCTGATAATTAACAAAGTTTCAGAGATACTGTTCCATTACTGCATTGACTCTTTCAGTTTGGCCGTCAGTCTGAGGATGAAATGCAGTTGACAGCCTTGGTTCAATTCCCAATCTTTCGCAGATATATTTCCAGAATTCCGAAGCAAATTGTGGCCCTCAATCGGACACAATTGTTTCGGGCAGTCCGTTCAGTCTGAACACTTCTTTAACATACATCTATTCCAGCTTCTGTCAATCGACTGTGTCAGTACAGGGCACTAAATGTTGCATCTTCGTTATGACATCGACCACTACCCATACTGCGTTGAAATCTTTGCTTTCTGGTAGTCTGACTATAAAGTCCATACTCAAGTCTTTCCATAGTTGCTCCCGCATTTCTAATTGTCATAACAAGCCATTAGTTTTTCTATTGGTTGCCTTGCTCCGTTGGCAGGTGTGGCAGTTTCATACGTAGCAGTCCACGTCTTTTCTCATCTGGTTCCAAGAATGGCTTCAGCTTAGCAGGTTGTAAGGTTTTGCTTGTCCTGGGTGTCCTGCAACCGGAGAATCATGTCATTTCTGTATCCACTTGAGCTTGTCCTCATCTGTTGGTAGGATTTGTATGTCAGCAATTTCCAGTCAGTTTTTTATCCAGTTCCATAACTCTTCCCAGTTGATGGAGTTGCTATACAGGTTCACTGTTTCCACAAATGCCACTATTAACCCTTTGCGTACCCTCTCATTGAGGTTTTCCATTTTTAGCACAATTTGCTGGGTTTTTTCTGCCCCCCCCTTCAGAGAAATGTCTCCTGGCATTCTGGTAAGTGCATCAGGTTTTTGACCTTGCTTTCCTGGCTGGTAAACTATCTTGAATTTAAACCTCGACAGAAAGTCGGACCATCTGGTCCGCCTTCGATTCAACAGTTTCGATGTCATTAAGTATTCCAGGTTCTTGTGATCAGTAAGAATTCTAATTGGATGTGCTGAACCATTGCATTCGGGTCCACATTGTTCCAGCCGTTTGACTATCGCGCCTAATTCTTGGTCGTAGATTTCGTATATGTCTTCGGGGGGCAAGTGTTTTTTGGCGAAGAAGGCCACCGGGCATAGCACTCCTTGGTCATCATATTGACAGATGATTCCTGCGGATATGTAATTTGAGGCATCAGTTTTGAGAACTATCTCTTTTTCATAATCGAAATGGGCCAGCACTGGTGCCATTGAAAAAGCTTTCTTGAGTTTGCGAATGCTCTTTTTAGATCGGGTCCCCAGTGAAAAGGTATTTACTTGTTTGTAAGTTTTGTTAGCAGTTGTACCACCCTGCTGTAGTTCCGTATGAATAGTCAATAGATGTTGGCAAAGCCCAAAAAAGCTTCGACTTCTTTAAGTTTCTCCAGTGCTTCCCAATTTTCAACGGCTTGGACTTTCTCCGGATCGATTCTGATTCCGTTCATTCCGACAATTGACCCTAGATACTTGACTTCCTCCTTATGGAACTTGTATTTCTCTGCCTTGAGGTAGAGACCAGCTTTCTTAAATACAGTCATGACTGCTCTGACATGTTCCTTGTGTTCTCTCAGGTTATCGCTGTACATAAGGATGTCGTCCAAGCATACTGTGCAGAAAATGTCCAAAAAAGGTCGTAACGTGTCGTTGATAAATTCTTGGAAGAATACTAGTGTGTTGGTGAGTCCGCAAAACATGACTAAGGATTCCGAGTATCCATAGTAGGTTCAAAAAACAGTTTTCCATTTGTCCCCTTCTGTGAATCTAATCATATTGTATATATCGCAGACGTCAAACTTTGTGTAATAGCGAGCCTTCGAGAGTTTTAGCAGGGTTTCTTGGATTGATGGTAGGGGGTAGCGGTTTTATATTGTTCCTTCATTTAGGTCTTGGTAATCGATACAGAGTCTGAAACATTCTCCCGGCTTTGGAACGCAAAGTGCTGGGGCTCCGCAAGGTGATGAAGACGACCGGATAAATCTCTAGGACAAGTTCTTCTCTATCCATTCCTTTAAAACTTATAGCTCTTCTCAATATAAGCTGTTAATAGGCCCAAATGGCAGTGTATAGCCCTCCTGTAACTTCATCCTGTGACCGTAGGGTCAGTGCAGTGATAGCGTTTCAGCGATTACCTTGCTGAACAGGGGTAGAAACTCATGGTATTCTTGGGGGATGACTTCTTCAAGAGGCTTTTCTTGTAGATTTTTTATTCCCAAGGCCTTGTTGATTTCGTACAGTGTAATGGCACAAACCTTGAGTTTCTCCCTTCTGATTCTTCTCACGCAAGGTGATGCTGCTACTGCCCAAATGTCCAATCTCCGTTTTTCCAGATTTGCTGCTGTGGTTACCATGGGATTGCCTTATACTCATATGCTTGAATGATGTTGGCAGTGCTGATGAGAGTAGCTGCTTTCGAAGCCGATTCTTTACGCCTGAAATTTAACCATTACGTTGTGAAGTTGTAACCATGGCAATCCTAGTACGATCGGATAATGCTCCAATTTTGTTACGAATGCTGGTAATTGTTCCTGATGTGATCGTATTGCTATATTTAATTTGGCGATGGTCACAATGGTTCCTGATCCGATGAGCCTTCCTTCGATAACCTTTGACTCTCTTGATTCTCGTAATTCCTTTTCTTCTAATTCATGATGGCAAACACAATCTTTGTCTACAAATGGTATTCCTGTGGCTCCGCAGTCAATTAATGTGTGTGTATTGATTAATTTGTCTCTGATTTTCAATGAAGATTTCACATCAAGATGTTGGCTCTCCATTAAAGACTGCTCAATTTCTGCGCTATTAATCGAAAACTACGAAATTCCAAAACAAGATTTACCAACTGTAGACACAGAAGATTCGTGCCCAGCCCAATGGCCATCCTTATTGCACTGGCCTAGACTTTTTCCGACTCGACCGTTCCCAAATCTGTGTCCATTTCATTTTCTGCTTTCTTGAATGGCGTTACATCTACCTGTGCTGATGCTGCTTTCAATTTTCTCAAGCACAATTGCACGAAGTGCCTGCTATCCCTGCAGTACATACAAAGTCTTCCTTCTCTGTGTTGCTTGCATTCTTCTGGAGTAACTCTCTTCCCTTTGACTCCTGAGAGATCCATTGGAGCGAGGCCATGATATCCAGCCACGGTTCCGGCAGGTGCTGATTCCGAAGTTGATGGAACATGTGTGCAATTGTTCGCAGTTTCAAACTTCTTGTATCCCGCTGTCCATCATCCGGATTTTTTTTCAGCAGCTCAAGCGTGGATCTGTGAATCTCTCTTTCAGCAGAGTTGGACAAATTCTGTCAGGTCCTCCGGAATGTCGCTTTGTTGTAATGAATCTTTGAATTCTTCGGATAAGCCTTGTCTTGGCACGTTTACTTGTGCTGCATCATTCCAGTTGACATCCGGCACCCATTGTTGAAATTCTGTGTAATACTGGGGAATTCTCAGTCTTTTTGTCAAAGCTTAAGGAGTTTTCAATTGGTGGTGGCTTGTATGTCTTGATCTCCGAAGGCTAGCTGAAACAGGTTCAATAATTTTTCCAACGATGGGATGTCAAGATTATCCATAATTCTGCTGATGTATGGCTGGATCTGATTTAAAGCTACGCCTTCTGGTCAATTTGCTGCATATTGCATCTTGGACTGCTCGTCGAAGAATCGTGTTGGTTCATCTGCAATTTTCATTGCTAACTGTGTCATTCATCCTTGGAGTTCTCTCCAATCTGTTCCCGAGAATCGGAAAATTTCGCTGCCTTTATGTCCCATGTTTCCGCTACCATTACCACCATTACCCACGAGCACGAGCACTCTTCTGACCTGCTCCCGATATTTATTTCTTTCCTCCCCACAGATTTTTAACCGTTCCTCTGGTTCCTCTAATTTCTGTCTGAGATTTTCCGTCCCTTCTGGTGCTCTGGTTGCTAGTTGTTATTCTAATTTGGTGACTTTGTTTTGTAAATATCCGTGTGTGCAGGCAGGTACTCTTGCTTCCAAGTCCTTGATCCTGTGTTGTGTTAATGCCAATTTCTTGTCTGTGTTTGCCTTATTTTGTTCGAGGTTTTTCCCTTCTTTTAACAACTTGGTGATTCGTCCTTGGGCTGCTCTGATGTTTGCTGCTTAGGTGGTGATTTTTTCGTTTAATTGCTCTATTTGATTCTCCATTTGAGATACTGGTGCTCCTTCCATGCCTCCTATATAGTCATTCATGTCCTTGGTGGCTGTCAGGGCATCTTGTTGAATCAGCTGCGTAAAATCCACCAATAATATTGGCACCATTATTTGTTGATCCACTCTCGCAATCTCGATATATCGAGGCCCTTCGCTCATACTGCTGCTTGACATGGCTACTTGTGTCTTTGAAGGGTGATTGATAAAGGGAGTTATTGATATCAAAACCTAGTAAGTGTTCTTCCTCTATACACTGATTATGAATGTGTTCTCACTTGTTGTTTGGCCAGTGAATCCAGCAATCGTTGGCACAGTGAATATCGCAGCAACTACAGCTGTTCGGATTCCACGACATTCATGCCTGGTTTGATACCGAGGCACCAGGGTTTCGAGACTGAGGATCTACAGTGAACACAGGATACAATTGTGTTCCTCGATGCAATGAAAAAAGATATCAAATTCCTCCATGCGATAGTTGCAGGTAGATATTTCGGCCCACTCTAAAATTGCTCCGCAATTGCAGTGGATGATTGGGTTCACATAATCATGATCTAAAACTCCTTCTTCTTCTGAACAGTAACAAAAATAAATACAGTCGCAGGTTTTTTCGTCCTTGCGCATATATTCAGAAATGGCACTGATTGCCAAAAATATCTCGATTCGTAGGTCTTCGAAAGGTCCACAAGCAAGGTAAACGGAGGTGTCTCCAGTAGGATTGGGTGGTCAACCTGTTTTCAAAGTTGATTGCTGGTTGAAAAACTTTGCAAGATGCGTTGCAAATATAGTGACAATAAAAGCAGCCTAAGTGGTAAGGATAACGGCACATAAAACAAAAATATAACCAGTAGAATCGATTGTAGACTCATTCTTCTGTCAAGGATTCATGGCTCAGTATCGAGGATTCAGGGTTCGGGGTTCTAGGGGTTATGAAATCCAAGAGCCAGAAGGCTCAAGAGTCAACAATAGCTTGTAGCTAAAGAAACGAATACTGTACACAAGAGACTCGATTCAGAATCACCCAGTGTGAAAGCAGTGAAAGCTGAGCGAACTTGATTGTTTTATAGATGAGAGAATGAGTAAAGAAAGCAACTGATCCTCAGCCAAACGCCTGGCTTAAATTCAGTAATTCACTCGTTCATAATACATTCGAACTCCTGCATTTCTTTGTACACTGCTTTTGCACGATTCCGTCGTTTCCCTGATTCAAAATCTGATTCATTCTTGTTGCAATTTAGCCTTCACTCGAAACTTGATTTCATTCTTGTCGTACTTTAGCCTCCATTCGAAACTTGATTTCATTTTTGTCGTGCTTTAGCCTCCACTCGAGACTTGATTTCATTCTCGTCGTACTTTAGCTTCCGTTCAAAACCTGATTTCATTTTCATTATACTTAACCTTTTATATTACTAACTAATCCTCACTCCACCACCGATTGTCACTTAGCACAACCGTGACAGTTGTAAAATATAAATTTGACGATAGTGTCAGACCAGAGATTCCAGTGCTCGGGCAGAGAAGTTATAACTAAGGAGAATGATCGAAAGTATCAGTAAGAGAGAGTATAAAGAGTAGAAAGGGGAGGCTGGGGAAAATAGAGTCATTTCAGGGAAGAGATGGGAGATATATATGTTTGGCCACCCCACACCCACCAGGTTTCTTTTTGAACAGGTTTAGTATTACGATGTCTTGCTTCTGGTTGAACAGCTTCAAGGATCATAGGTATTCAAATGAGAGTTTGGTAAAGAGTGAGTTACTCATCACAATGCTCAAGATGCTCATATGATCAGGTTCACAGTTCTTGAGTTATCCGCCCTTGTATTCCAGAGCAATGACATAGTTCGGCCTGATAATAGTTGATGCTACTCTACACTTGACTATATGGTGTATAAGTTACCATTGTGCTTTCTTTTAAAGTAAGCATCAGAAGAGATACATATGAGGTATGAATCTATTTGTCCAGACGAGCAAAATCTTGTTCTCTTACCCTGTTTAAATGCTGTGAATCCGCTGAGGTGATATTGTCGTCTGGATATTGTCGTTTGTAGGGAGTTCATAGATAAATGAAGTTTTCTGCGATCGGACCCCTGAGAACAAGAATGTACCCACACCTGTCATAAATAATCACGTATTGCAATCAATTGGTTTTACGTACGATGCTTTTGTTTGACTCCGTCAATTCTTCAACTAGAAACAGAATCCTTTTACTCAGCCTCTGAAGCCTCATTGATATCATGAATTCCCGAATCATGTGCATGTTCTGTGGCCAAGCATACCCATTAGGAAAATGCAAAATGACCCCAGAGCATTTGTACTAACTCCGTGAGGCTTCGGAGGCTCCTGTAGACTCCTGTACACTCCCAGACACTGATGGAGCATGGGAAGGTACTCCAGGAGCCACCCGAAAAAATGGTGAATTTTCAGACCATCCCTGAACGCTCAGCCAATCTCCAGGAGACACCCGGGGCTTGGACAGGCACTCCGGGTGCATCTAGGAAATAATTGAGTAGTTTCGGACCCTTGTTGAGCTCTAGCCCAGTTGTTTTTAAAGCTTCACAGTTTTGTTCTCTATTTCACAAGATGTCGGTGCACCTGACCTGAGTTTCAGAAGTCTGAAAACTACAGCTAGCATGCTCAACACATCTAAGATAGTGTGATTGTTGTTGCTCCTGAGATTTCTGGTACACCAGAGATGCTCAGCTCTCCGGAGTATCTGAAAACTCATGACATCCTGGGGGCTCCTGAGAGGTCCAGCGCTCCCGAGATGCTCCAGACATATGAGATCACCAGTACTTCTGAAACCCCGGGCGCTCCTGAAATCCCAGATGCTCCTGAGATGCTCAATGCTCCTGAGATCCCAGGTTCTCCTCAGATAATCAATGCTCCTGAGATCTAGATGCTCCTGAGATGCTCAATGCTCCTGAGATGCTCAACACTCCTGAGATTGCAGGTGCTCCTGCAATGCTCAATACTCCTGGGATCCCAGATGCTCCTGGATGCTCAACTGTTGTGAGATCCCAGGTACACCTGCGATGCTCGGTGCTCCTGAAATGTTCAGCCTTTGGTGGCACTCCCAAATTCACGTTTGCACAGGCTTTTAATAAGGGTCAAATCTTAATTCTATTGATATCTACCATATATATAGTGTTGGACGAAAACCAGAGAGATGAAGGACAACTTTCAAGCGGGCTTGGAGAGCGAAGATGTGATAATGGGCAAGCAGACATCCAGAAGCCAAGTTGAGGACTTGAATTGGATAGAGACAAGAGGCTGCATGTACAGTGCTTGGCAGCAAGTGTATGAGAAGGTGTCAGAAGGGTGAGTCGGTAGCTGCACCCGGCTGCACAGAGTGAGGGCCAGGTAGAGTGCGAGTGTAATTGATGCATGAAGGGAGAGTTGGTAAGTGCACCTGGCTGCAGAAAGCGAGAGCTAGGTGGAGTGCGAGTTTAATTGATGCATAAAGAGAGAGCTGGTGGGTGCAGCTGGCTGAAGAGAGCAAGGGCCAGGTAGAGTGTGAGTGTAATTGTTATATATGAAGGGAGAGTTGGAATGTGCACCTGGCTGCAGAAAGCGAGGACCAGGTGGAGTGCGAGTGTAATTGATACATGCAGGGAGAGTTGGTAGGTGCAGCTGGCTGAAGCGAGCGAGGGCCAGGTGGAGTCCGAGTGTAATTGATACATGAAGGAAGAGTTGGTAGTTGTACCTGGCTGCAGAAAGCGAGGGCCAGGTGGAGTGCGAGCATAATTGATGCATGAAGGGAGAGTTGGTAGGTGCAGCTGGCTGAGGAGAGCGAGGGCCAGATGGAGTGTGAGTGTAATTGATGAATGAATGGAGAGTTGGTAGGTGCACCTGGCTGCAGAAAGTGAGGGCCAGGTGGAGTACGTGTGAAATTAATGCAGGAAGGGAGAGTTGGTAGGTGCAGCTTGCTGTAGAGAGTGATGGCCAGGTGGAGTATGAGTGTAATTGATGCATGAAGGGAGGATTAGTAGGTGCAGCTGACTGCAGGGAGTGAGGGCCAGGTGGAGTGCAAGTGTAATTGATGCATGAAGAGAGAGTTGATAGGTGCAGCCGGCTGCAGAGAGCGAGGGCCAGACGGAGTGCAAGTATAGGCAGAGTGTGAGTGTAGACGGAGTGCGAGTGTAGATGGAGTTCGAGTGTATATGGAGTGCGAATAAAATTGATGCCAGGCCTGGCTTGTAAGATGTTATCCCACAATCACAAAGCTGAGTAAAGGAGGTAACTGGGATACAGTACAGTTTGTCTGTGCAGCGGGCTTCAGAGGCAACCACCACCCAGTATGCGAAAGTGATCGATTGATTGAGTGCAGATGAAAGCTAGCTTGACTGGCAATCCGCAGAGAAAGCAATTAACTCTGGTATAGCCGGATATGACTGGAAGGAACGATGGAGATGATGGATGAGAGCTGAGGAGCTGCAGTGAGACCAGAGATAGAAGAAAGAGCTGAGAGCTTGGATTCGTATGTGGAAAACTAGGTCTTGAAGTGGTAGGTTGCATCCGTCGACTGGTATAATCTCCTTAGCAAGCTGTGTTCTCTAACCCGAACTGGCAGGTCGAATCCAAATCCGAGGTGCAATTTCGGCCACCCAAGCCTTATGAGGCTTAGTCCATTGACTATCAAACAGATTGGACAATAATACGAATGTAACTTACCGAATCATGTTCTAGTTTCTCATATACAAATCCGATCTCTCAGGTCCATCTCTATCTCCTTGAAGCTCCCAAACTCTCATTCATCATCTTTCTCTTTCCTCCTCATTCTCTCTCTCAACCTCGTCTCATCCAGGTCATCTAGAGTTAGGTTTGCCCCCTGAGCATCACCAGTCATCAAATGGTTAACATCATAAGCCAGCTGTCATCTGTCCTTGCTCGATCGATCACTCTTGTACACTGTGGGACTCATATTTGTAGCTGGCTTCAATGACCAACTCCTCCCCTAGCAATATTAAGTCCTCCACTCAGCATTGCGATCGTGGGATAATATCTTTCAAGCCACAGGTGTTGCACCAATTCCACCCACACTCCATCAGGCCCTCACCCTCGTGGCCTCGCTCTTTACAGGCAACTGCAGCTACCCACTCCCTCCCTCCCATAGAAGCACCATATTTGCGATCGAGCACTGTGCGTACAGCCTCTGCTCACTACCCAAGTCAAGTCCTCTACTTGGCTGTGTGATTGTTTGTTAACATCTCCCAAGCCAGATCTCGCACGAATTATTTGCATTGTGTTTTGCCCTCACTTGCAGTTACCGCTTCAGAGACCATCTCTCTCACAATCACTCGTGCTCGGTGACCTCAATCCCACCCATCATCTATCATGTCCATCTCTGTTTGAACTAGTGTTAGCAACGGGTCCGGGTTACCCGGCCGCAGTCCGGTTCCGAACCGGACCCGTGGCCCCGGGGCGGTTCTGGAACCGCCAAGGAACCGAACCGCCCAATCACAGGCGGTTAAAAACCGGAACCGAACCGTAACCCACCGGGTTTTGGCGGGTTTCTTCTCTAAAACTATCGCTCCAATTAAGTATTTGAGTTCTGATTGGATCGTGACATGTTCTATACGTAGATTATGCAGTTTTTGACGCTCTTTCACCTCCCGCTCTCCGATTTGCGATACGATTAGTATTCGTTGAGTCGCTGTGAAATAAAGCCGAAAATGCGGCCAAAATCGACTGTTTTTCGCAGCGACTCAACGAATACTGATCGTATCGCAAATCGGAGAGCGGGAGGTGAAAGAGCGTCAAAAACTGCATAATCTACGTATAGAACATGTCACGATCCAATCAGAACTCAAATACTTAATTGGAGCGATAGTTTTAGAGAAGAAACCCGCCAAAACCCGGTGGGTTACGGTTCGGTTCCGGTTTTTAACCGCCTGTGATTGGGCGGTTCGGTTCCTTGGCGGTTCGGAACCGGAACCGACCCGGACCCGTAATTTGGAACCGTTGCTAACACTAGTTTGAACACCCTCCAAGGCCACTTGTGATCCATCATGTCCATCTCACTCCAATTTTACTGGTGATCCGTATTGTAAATCTCTCCAAGCCAGTTGGAAATCCATCTCGTCATATCTCTCCAAGCCCACTGGTGATCTATATCGTCATCTCACTCCTAGCCAGCTGGAGATCCATCCTCTCTCTCCAAGCCCCTCTTGTGTTCCCCTAAGTATCAGTCCCAGTGTCACGGTTGTGTTGAGTGACGATCGATGGTGGAGTGATCATCGGTGAATAATATAGAAGATAAAGGACGACGAGAATGAAATCAGGTTTCGAACGGAGGCTAAAGCATGACAAGCATGAAATCAGGTTTCGAATCAGGTTTTACGGGACACGACGGAATCGTACGAAAGCGGTGTACAAAGAAAGCAGGAGTTCGGATGTATTATGGAACGAGTGAATCACTGTATATAAACCAGGCGTTCGGCGGAGGATAAGTTTTTTTCTTCACTCGTTCTCTCGTCTATAAAGCAATCAATTAGCTTCGGCTTTCACTTTTTTCACACTCGGTGATTCTGGATCGAGTCTCTTGCGTACAGTCTTTGTTCCTTTAGCTACAGGCTATTTTCGACTCTTGAAGCCTTCCGGCTCTTGGATTTTATAACCCCTAGAACCCCGAACCCTGAACCCTTGACACCCAGCCCTGAACCCTTGACACCAAGTGTGTTTATTGTGTAGATAGTTGGATATCAATAGAAACTACAATTTTAGGCACTTATGTTCCAATACTAGTGCCACTCTAGCATGTTGGTAGTTGCACTCAAGCACAAACATGGTTTTCATGAACTTCAGAATCTTATACCAGTTCACCTGGAGGCTTCCAAACCTTACACTGGTGCTTCTGGAGGATACACAACCATGCACTGGCGCATCTGGAGGTTACCGAACATTACACCAGTGCTCCTGAATGCTCCAGAACCTTGCACTGGTGCTCCTGCAGGCTCCCGCAGGCTCTGCAAAGTGCATCAATCAAAATCAAACTCCGCTACCTCTGGAGGGTCGCGGGGCTTCCGGGGCCACATGATTCACTTTGGTGATGCATCTATCTGAAGTCCTTCTTTATACATCAACGAAATGTTCACGGAGAAAGAGTCGGAATGATCGTACGAAACATGCTTCCAAACAAGGGCTACATCTTTGAAGATAGATTTATTCCCATACCTGAGCAAGATCAGCCGGAGATCGACTTTGACAAGGACAAGGAGCCTAATGCTTCCGACGAAGAATCTTCCTCAAATGACGAAGAAAACAATCAACTGTGGACCAAAACGGTGCAGCCATCAGTTTCCCATTCAACAGAACTTCAATCTGAGGGGCTAAATGCTAAGCAACCTGGAAAGCCATTTGACGGTCCATTTCTTCAACTAGACGAGGAATCTACAGGTTGGAGCCCTTTCTCAAGTGAGAGGAAGTATCCATTCGCCAAATGGATAGTTAAAAACCAAATCACCAAGACTGCAGTTGATAGCCTTTTGAAACTTGATGCCATTCAACCTTTTACTTCTTCTCACCTACTCTTCAAAAGAATTGGTGAGATGACTTATGACCTCAGAATGCAAACGTGGAAGACTGGCAAGGTGCCTTTCACGCGTTCGAACGCAGGGGGCCTGCCTTCGTACACCCAATTCTTTTAGCATGATCTGATTAATTGCATTGAGTTTCTTCTCCGACAACCGGCTTATGAAAACCATATGACATACCCACCGAAAAAGGGGTATAACAAAGTGGGTGAACAAATCCACTTGGAAGTCCATACGTGAGACTCATGGTGGAATCAACATGTGTGTACTTTATTTTCCTCTGTCGGAGGCGTAGCTTTCCCGTCCAAGCTGAAGAAGCATTTGTAGAATTCAAAACCTGTCGGCAACACTATTATTTGAATTTTTGATAGCTCTGATCAGATTCAGCTCCCAAATTATTCTGGCCATAAGAAGGAATGGCCTAAATATCTGAGCTTGGGTAATATTCGGTCATCTGAATGATGCAAGCCAATGAAGGAGTGCTGAGTTATGATAGCATTTCTTCCGGTTCCACTGAACCATTCCTTTAAAGGATTTGGCAAAACCCAGGCATTGAAACTGCATCAGGACTATAATCGAGAGGTTCTACGATGCATCTTTGAGCTAATATTTACACGTCTGGACGACGTATCTGATTGTGGCAGCCATAGCTTATACTCAACAGGATATACACGATTGTGCTTTTCCGTCATATACGTATGGACGGCTGCCTATTAAGAGAATATCAACCTCCACTCAATTCAATCCGGTAATTGTTATGTTTGTGAAGCACCAAAGGCTTCGTTCGGTAGCGCAGCTTCTTTGTCTGCACCTTGGAGAAACATTGCTCACTGCTTCCTGACATTGGTTACCACAACCGACACAGATGTCGCTTGATCAACAAAAGATGCTGCCCACCAATACTTGGACGATCGAGGTATTTGGCAAATTGACGGAGTCTTTTTGGCGCTTAAGTCACTTGATTGGGTGATTCGCTTAGTACCAGATGTGCTTCACACCATCTACTTCGGTATCTTGAAGCATCTGATGGATGGGGTAATTCCATTTCTTGAACATCACAATCGGATGGACTGATTTAACCGGATTTGGCATCCAATGTCACCATTCCCAGAATTTACACCATTCACAAAGTCATATACTACAGTTACACTATGGCGAAGCAAGGAGATGAGGATGCTCAGTCAAACGCTTCTACCACTTATTATATTGAGTCTATTGGAACCAAGATCCAAACAACGGCAACCATTTAGAGATACCATACTTTGCGTTAAAAGCTTAATTTATTTCCATCTCATGACAAAGTACCACAATCACACTGATACAACCATCAGATATATGGAAGGTTATCTTGCCAATTTTCACCGCTCAAAAGAAGTAATCACTCACTTGCGCACACCCAAGTCTAAGAAAAATGTTGCAGAGGCGTTGAGGAAACAACTAGCAGAAAATTTGAGATTGGGAAGAGAATCGAAATGAGGCTGGAGATCACTGTCGAATGCAGTGAAAACCGGTCATATCGAGCAATATAGGCAAACGATAGAGTTCGAAGTTCAAGCAAATCTCAGTGAGGAGTGTAATTTCAATTTCGTTAAAATGCATCACCTGACTCACTTCTCTCATCATATTCGCCAGCTTGGCCACCTATTAAATATTAGCTCAGAGCTTCCAGAGCATACCATGATAGACATTAAGCATTTTAGAAGCATTGAGCATCTCAGGAGCACCTGGGATCTCTGGAGCATTGAGTATCTCAGGAGCGCCTGGAATCTCAAGAGCATTGAACATCTCAGGAGTACCTGGGATCTCAGGAGCACCCGGAATCTCAGAAGCACTGGGCATCTCATAAATTTATAGTATCTCAGGAGTGCCAAACCTCTCAGGTGCCCCAAGGATGTAATAGGTTTCCAGATACTCCGGAGAGCCGAGCATCTCCGGTGCACTGGGAATCTCAGGAGAAACAACAATCACACCATCTCAGATGTGTTGAGCATGCTCGCAGTTGTTTTCCAACTTCTGAAACTCAGGTCAGATGCGCCAACACCTTGTGAAAGAGAGAACACAACCATCATGCTTTCCAAAAAACTTGACTAGAGCTCCACGAGGGTCCAAAACTACTCAACTATCTGCAGGATGCTCCCGGAATACCTGACCAAGCTTTGGGTATCTTGTGGCGATTGGCCGAAAGCTCCAGAATGGTCTGAAACTTTACCATTTCTTCCAGTGTCTCCTGCAGTACCATCCCATGCTCCAGAAGTGTCAAGAAGTATACGGGAGTATCGAGGAGCGTCCGGGTGCATTCCTGAGTTAGTACGAATGCTCCAGAGCAATTTTGCATTTTTCCGATATACTCAATCTGAACCAGCCCACTAAGAGCTACCCAAAAGCCAGCCCAGAGTAATTGTCCTCCCAGCCTGCATCAATCCCTTCTACTCATGCCCAGGCTCAAAATGTACCTGCATATATATCTCCAAGTACTGTTCCAAGTACATCCAATATTGACCAGATTTTTTTGTATATAGTTATTAATAAATGGGTGAACCAAGTACATGACTGTAAATAATCAATTGACTACTACAAGTTGAGAGTGACTATTCAAGCCCCTAGACCCTTGTCTGCACATGAAAAAGCTTGTATACAATATTTACATCACTGTATCACATCACATTCAGCATTGATCAAGCTCATAGTCCTTGGTATGAGCGTATGAAAGCTTGTATGAGCTTGTATGATCTAACCGATTGCATTGATGCTTTAACAGACTCAGTGGCCTGAAATGGACAGCAATGATACATAACAGCAGATATGAGATCAAGAACATCCATCCTTTGCTACATAGGAACTCGAACTTTACCATAGATTACTTACATATTGCTTATAAACTGCCAAGTTGTGAGGTTCAATTCGTGGTTGAATGGTTGAAACCATTGGTCGCTAGGGTTCGTTCAAATTGAATCCTCCTTGAATTTAGCCTCAGTTTGATTCAACTCAGATTAATCAACTTCATTGCCAATACTACCCAGTACACTATACAGTTGCAGCCTTAATTCACAGTTTCAGTCTTATTCACAGTCACAGTCTTTATTTACAAGTTTATTGCTAACTATATTCAAAAAATCCTTGTAGATCTTGGATGCACTTGGAGCTGCACTTGAAGGTGCACTTGCAGGTGCACTTGGAGCCATGGTACAGGCAGAGAAGCTCGATACAGGCTGGGTGGAACTGGTCGGTCTGAACTGGCTCTCAGCTGGCCGAAGACGGTTGAGCTTAGCTGGCTCACGGTTGCCTGCACACGATAGAGTCGGGCTGGCTTTTGGCTGACTTTTGGCTGACTGGACGTGATCAAGCTGAGCTGGCTCTTGTGAAAGGAGTAGTGAAAGGGAGGAAGGAAAGGAGGAAGATGGATAAAAGGAGTGAGAAAGTGGATCTCAGCCTTACCCGTGCCAAGCAAGTGGGACGATCTACCAGTAGGAGTTCACCATTCTTTTAGCCTGGAGCGAAGAGAAGATCTGAATTGAGGTGAAGATTGCTACGGCTGCCTGGTGCAACAAACCCTTCATATCTCGGTTGCAAATTTACTCGTACAGCGAGCGACTCGGTCACAGTTTGGGCAACACCCATCCAAAAAAATTCGCCAAAAAAGTTCGCCAAAAAGTTCGCCTCAACTGTAAAGAAAATTAATAGAGTGGTTAAGAGGGTACTAATAGTTAAATAGAAGATAAGCATGTCCTAAGTCCCTTAGTAAAAGGGTGGGTATGATGGTAGTAGACTAGTGGTACCGGGCATTATTCAAATGACAAAAGTACCTGCGGCCACCTCCAAGGCAACTCAGCAGCACTGCTTGGTGGGCGTTGTCGTTGAGATGTGCGGTTAGGTACTACAACGAGACCAGTACCATGGATTGATGGCAAAATAGATGACCATTTACTTGAGCGGTAGAGTATTTGTTTTAAAATTTTGGCACTTGATTGTGATTTTGTAGTCATTCAACTTTGATGCCT
This sequence comes from Trichophaea hybrida, assembly GCA_015178995.1. Lineage (NCBI taxonomy): Eukaryota > Fungi > Ascomycota > Pezizomycetes > Pezizales > Pyronemataceae > Trichophaea > Trichophaea hybrida. The sequence continues at coordinate 20,097 of WHVE01000095.1, forward strand.
AGTCATGTAATTCTAATATGCAGTCATTGTAATTTTGATGTGTTTTTATTGTAATATGATAGGTTTCCAAAGGTGCTTTTAATGAAGTGTCCGGGGACTTAAAAATCCAACGAGTGATGAACGATCTAAGAACTACAATGAAGGTTTTGCCGCTCCAGGCCACCGTAGTACGAAGATACATCACACGAGCAAACATCAACCCTCGACGAAATATCCTGCAACATCTCATCTTTAGAATGCCCAAAGCGCATCTGCCAACGGATCCTTCCACTCCCTCTAGAAGACGTCAGATCCACTCACATCAGCCCTCGTAAATCTCCAATATATTTCTCTCAGTGTGGCCTACCAAGAAAGTACCTTTTCTGACAAAAACGACAAAACCGAACATACTGTTAATAATATATCAATCTACCAATTTTGGGGTGGAATAACGGCGGTACCGTAACACTCGAATCGGGAGAGGTGTTATAATCCAATTGAACAGCCGCTGCAGCCAGGCTCGGTAGAATAACAAAGCTGGAAAAAGATACGGCGATACCAAAGGTGATGAGATGAACAATATAGTCGTTGCCGTAATAATATGTGAAGTGCCTGAAGTCAGATGTAGTGTTGTATATTGTGAGATGGGCTAAGAATTCGGATATCATAACGGCGAACGTTTGTTTGTTTGTTTGTAATCATATTGTATTGTGGCCATGACATATATCCTAAACCTTGATGCTTTCGCAGCCTGGGCTGCTTCCAAGTCGCATCCCCCATTCTCCTTCTCCCAATCCGCCACAACGGCGAACGTGTGTTCTAGGTCATTTCCGGTCGAGATTTCGTTTGCAATGAGATGTTCGATTTCCCGGTTGAAATCCAGTACCATGGCTAGTAGAGTAGCAACTCCAACGAAGATACCGCCAGCCGCCATAAGCATATTTTTACGATATAATGACAGCACAGAATACGGTCGTTGTATTATCCGTCGTATATGAAGGAGAGGGGTAATGGCTGTTTGGATAATAAATGCCAGTACATCAAGCAGCCGGAAGAAGAATTTGGTGCCCTTGGCTTTGATTCTCGCCGGATCACAAACGTGCCATCTCGACAGTACTCTCCATAGGAAATTGAGGAGAGACTAACGGCCTCGCCCGTTGGGCTTTCCTTCAAGTTTGCCCTCACACCTAAGTACGCGCAGATGAAAAACGACCAGCTGCAGTCACTGCCGTCGGTGGTGCACCAAAAAATAATAAAGCCAACCATATATGTTCCTTCAGCTTCAGATGCAAGAGACTCCCGAGATGGCAGTAAGCGACAAGACAGGTGAAGTGGATAGATAATTTTTTAACCGAAACCTCGTTGGTAGATCTCGTAGACCCAGACATGTTGTCTTGTCGTTTTTTAGTGGTGATGGGGTATGAGGAGGATATGAAGGACAAGTACAATGGAGACATTGCGAGGAGCTGCGGACGAGAAAGCTCTCACAAGCACTTCTGCGCCAAGAGTTTATGTTGGTTGTTTCATGCGAACAGTGCACCGAGAGCGCAATCGGCAGGGTTAGGGCTTCATAGCCGATTAGACTCGACAGCTCCGGGTTGTGCAGCAAAGTGAGCAGTGTATACTTGCATCGGGGTTGTAGCACTCGGTGAGTCGGATCGCCGAATGTTAGAATTGTAGATGAATGTAGTTGCTTCTCTCATTCATAGGCGCTCTCTATCTACGCTTTTATACATGTACATGAAGCTACTCCTTTCTACACATGTGCGCGCACACATTCTCATGCCTTATGATCTATCTTCAGCTCTTCAGCTTGTATGCCTTATGTTATTCAGCTCCTCCTAAACTCTCATCGTAATCCTGCAATCTACTAATACGAGATTACGGTCATCTCTACTTTTAACACCGAACTTTCCATTAAGTAATCATCCTTTTGAAGCTTCTCCCTTCCCTCTCGCTCGTTACTCTAAGATTTCTCCAGATTGTTCTTCCTGTTGGCACTGGACTTCAAGTAGAAGCGTTTCAGTACCGAAGACTGGTCATCTGAGTCTGAGTCTGAGTCCTAGATATTTATCCTAGGTAGCTGATGGGTGCTGAGGTGTGTAAAACTAGTAAGTTATGACCTAGATCCAATTGTCTTCATTGCAGCAGGTAAGAGTATCTCTACATCAAAGTTACTTTCATATTCGAAGAAAGGGTTTTTAAATTGAGGTGAGGGTACAAAGGTAGTAATACTGCCATCACTGCCTTGATTTCCCCTCCTACATATACACCATCTCCTTCTTTGACCCCCCTTCAAACAAGAATGACAGAGACTGAAACGACAATGGGGTGGCGATGAGAGTAAATTTTGGCAGCAGAGTAGTATACAGTGAGTCGAGTCGTAAGATCGATTGATTGAAATCTCTGTACTGACCTGCACGATATGATCAGGTTGAGTGAGATAGGGTTTTTCATGGCTGCAGACGGTTCGAAGAGAGTGCTCGCTTAGAAGATGAGATGTTGGAAGGGGCAGCGGAAACACATGAAGTCTATTTGGTGTTCTCTGTTCGTGATGCTATGTCCACACGCAGAATGACCCCAGACAGTCAATTTTCCAAAGTCACAACACTGCATGAATTACAAAAGTTCTTTGGGTTTGGTTGAAAGTCAATGCAATCAAGGTCAGCCACTTTTAGCAACACATCTCAGAGATTTTTATCATTTAGGAGATGTTGATACAAGCAGTACCCATGTATCTTGTGGCGAACATAATTTTGGAGATTTGAAAAGATATATAAAAACATACAATACAAAAATACAATTAAGGCAATACCCCTATTAGCTTTAGGGACGATATATGGCAAGAGAGAGCGGGGGAAAATACCCACCATGATACATTTCCAAAGCCACCCTTGGCAGTGACAGATCGTATAAAAACAGTATATATACCACTAAATTGACTTGACGAATGATGTGAAGAAGGAATGGAACAGGAGACAGCCTGATGATTCAATCGCTATTCCACAACCAAATCTCTGGACAAATTTAGATCTTCTTGCAATCGCAGTTTCATTGAGTTTGTATACTGGCTCTGTAGTTCACAAACCAGCTCAAGTTCACGAATTGGTCCGGTTTGCGAACGGGCATGGGTTACGGAGGCCAGTCAGGGACATACCTTCATAATTCAATACTGCAACCATACAAGAAAAATGTCAGTATGCAACACCTAAAACATACAACATCAAGAGTTTTAATAAACTTAGCAACTGCTTAAGTACTAGTAGTCCAAATCTTTCACAGGAAAAGAGGCCAGTTTCAGGCAACCCATTTAATATGTGTTAATTCATTCTGTCTTTATCATAATCTACTAAAATAAAGATAGAGATATTCCTACTATATTACATGGGGGAAAGAATAATAGAGGTAAAGGAAAATCATAATGGAAATGTTACTACTGGCTGGCAGAAAGGATGGTGGCAAAAAGAATGGTGGTGGAAAGAATGTTAGTGGAAAGAATGGTAGTAGAAAAAATGGTAGCAGAAAGAATATGATGGCAAATTGAGGGAGACTTGTAAATAGTCAAATAAAAAAAATATATATCTTTGTTGGTTACTGTACACTATCACCCTCACCTGAAATGAACCGGGATTGAGGAAGAAGGGTGGAAGTTTGCAGTTAAAAAACGGTTCTTTTGTCAGGTGGACATGGGAAGAAGGAGAAAGGAATGGTATGACATGGACCCAAGAGGGCCAAGGGGACACCCTGGTAATGTATCAGGAATAGGTTTAAATATGCCATGGCTGCAAGCGGCCAAATGCAATATGATTACAAACAAACAAACCTGAAATGAACCCAGAGTCTGTGGTGCATAAGTAACTGGAGCATTACACCAAGAAAACCTGGTGGACAACCCAGCCAGGCCCTTAATAAACTATTCTCAGAGCTGATATGACCAGGAATTGAACCAGTGGGACTTTAGATAGTCCACTTTTGAATAGTTGTCAGCTAACTATTGCACCACTAAGACATATGTTACCACAAGAAAATGATGTTGTGCCGATTTTTTTTTTGTGTGGTTGCGGTATTGAATTATGAAGGTATGTCCCTAACCGGCCTTCGTGTATCAGACGGAACATATATAATACATGTTACGACCCATTCATGGTAGTCACCAATCCATGGACAGGGCGGTTCCATGAATGGGACAAGTGAAAATATACAAATTAAATAACTTTGCCTATTAAAAAAAATAACTACTACGAGATATCTCTTTTACAAGTCAGTATAGTGGATAATTATTGGCTTTGTTGGTTTCTCTGGCTTCACTTGCTTCACTTGCTTTGCTGGCTTTATCTGTAGTTATTTTACTCTGCTAACTTTACCAGCAATTAAATTACTGGCTCTTAATAGTCCTCTTAGTGGTGCAAATTTAATTTGAAGTTTTTCTTTTTGCTTGTCCCATTCATGGAACCGCCCTGGGCCGATTCCACGAATGGGTCAGAACATACATCCAAATTTGCAGGCATAATGTGCCGTCACAAATAGGCCGCATGGCCCAATGGCAAGGCGCTTGACTACGATTTCACAAAATCTGAAATCAAGAGATTGCAGGTTCGATCCCTGCTGTGGTCACTTATCAATTTGTTTTACCAGTTTCTACATGCTAGAAAATCTTCACTTTAGGTTTCTACAATATCTCCCTTTTCACCCTTGAAACCAAAGGACATGCCACCCTCAAGCCGTTATTTCTCAATTCTACAGCATCAAGTGTTCTCAGCTGTACAGATGGAGCTCATTGTATTCTCTGACCAGAGCTTCCAAACTTTCCAGTGTTGATTGGTGAAATCGATGAATGTCCTTGGAAGATGCTGACCACACCAACCTCCGCTGGGTCGTTCCGAAAGACTACCATGATGACAAAGGTCAGTACCGGTACCGTTCGTGTGGCCACTAGACCTGCTGAGTTTATACCGATCTTTCGTACAATGACAGCTCTGCACTCCACGGCAGTTCAGGGTTCGGCATCTAGCGAATCGTGGCGAAGTCACTGGGCCGCAGGTCCTCATGCATGACTCCTGGGTTCTAGTGATGGCTTATGCACAGGTCGTCATCTTGCCCAATTGAAACATCTTCAAGGTGGACCCTGCCGTGAATCGAAGTTGTGACAGAGTACTACCATTCAGGATCATTTGATATCACAGCAAACCAGAAAAACAACGTCAACTGCCTTATAACTACTAAGTAAATACTTACCTACTACAGTTGCAGAAACGTCTCTTTGCCATTGGTATGCAGAGCATGCTCGCTATTTTATGCTTCTGCTCCCCGAGGTGAGAGTACATTCTTTGGAGTGCCATAAAGATTAATATCTTGAAGTTAATGCATGGACATTTGTATATTGGGCACGGACACCCGTCGATATAGTTTTGCGTACCTTTGAAGACTGCCTGGAGGCTCATTCTTAAACCTGCAAGCATATGAAGGGCGTTCTCGTATCGGTCCTATTCTTGTTAGAAAAGTATGTCATATCTCCAGCATACTAGCATACCTTCTTGATAGTCCGCTGGTGCATGGAGTACACAAGCCTCGCGATACTGAATTCCGTCCGTATGACTTGGGCAAGGGGATCAAGATTATGCACACGTTCAAACATGGCAAAGTATTCCCTTAGATTCTTCTCGGCATTAGGTTTAAAATGGACTGGCCTCCGTCCGGATCCTGCCTTGAGAATTGAGATTCCAGTGGTATCCTAATATCATTAGGAATTAATGGCTTTGGGAGTAATGTAGGTAAGTAGATACGGCACTCCATATACATGGTTGCCAACCAACTCCAAGAAGAAATATGCATTAGGAACAGCCAGATATATTGGCGATGGACATGACTCCTATCTCTCTTCCTCTGCTTCGAAAATGATACAGTCCAAAACAGATGGTATTTCCTCTTCTAGTAGAGCGATTTCGTTCTTTCTTGCCTCTAATAGCAATATGTTGTGGGTATGAAGGTAGAAGACATCATATCAGAAACATTGCGCCATTACGGTTCCCAGCTTTGCGCCTAATAGAACGATAGAATCTTCTCCGTCTACGAATAACCCATTCTCGTCCTTGCCGTACGGCGAAAGAGCACTCTTGACGATGACATCGTTTGGGGACATTTCCAATAGATTGCATTGGAATTCCTGACTGAAAGTTGGTGCACTCGAATGGTCTCCATTTCTCCGCAGATATAGAGACATTCGTGACATTCGTATCTAAGTAAGAAGTGTTATAACACTAGGAATAGCCCTCACCGGTTGTTCGGATAGAGATATCCCTCGATTCTCGAAAAAATCTCTTTGTCGAGCAGAGGGATGAATACTGCAAATTAAAACTAAAAATGCCGATCACTTCACTTCTTTACAACTTGGAGCAACAATGCTTGTTTGTTTGTTTGTAATCATATTGCATTCGGCCGCTTGCGGCCATGGCATAATCCTAATCCTAAGCACTTCCACAGTTCCAGCCAAAGCCGGGCACAAGGCCTCAGCACCCCAGCCTTCTCTGCTTCCAAGTCGTACTTCCTAATCTCCTTCCCCCGGAGCAACAATGCTGCCGTATTCTGCACACGGGAGGCAATGTCTGGCGGTTAACCCAAACACTCACCACCCTATCTATGTTAGTAAAAGGTACGACATGGTAGGGCGGAGAATGAAAAACCTGACTAACCAGCCACCACCGAAGCTCCCACCCTCTTCCAGGTCATCCTCTTGTCTAATTGAGCCATCTCTAAGATGGACCCTGCCGTGAATCGAAGTTGTAACAGAATACCGCTATTCAGGATCCCATAACAATTCCATCATGTCGTGGCGAACCAGGAGAACACGATCTCCCTAACCGGTCAGCTCAACCGCCGGGAAATCTACAGATTTGATGTGCGGTTAGATGCGCGGTCAGAGGCGGCCGAGCTTTTTGAAAGCCGTCCTTGGCATAGACCGACCCAGCCTCCATCATATCTGACCGGACTGACCGGTTAGGAATACTGGGAGAACAACGTCACCTAGCGGCTCCAAAGACTTCATGTACCCTGAACAACAGCCGAGAAATGTTTCGCTTCATTTCCTTGTTCCGTTTCTATGTGTTCAATTTAAATAAGGTGAATACCAAGATAACACTCAACAGGTGCTAGAGTGGTGGTGATAAGATGGTGTGGTGGCGTGGTGGTGTTGGTGGTGATAGTGGAGCGAAAAGGAGGAGAGGTTAAAGTTTGTGATTCACAGCAAGTCACTCGAACAAATTGCACCCTCGACATAACGTTAGCAGTTCGCTCAAAATTGCTGGAACTAATAGATCTGTCTCAGGTGTTGTAGAAATACTATTTATACTCTAGTTAAAGGAATCTATATAACTTAAATCTACCTGCGTGGCTAGGAATTTACCAACCACTCTACAATTACATGGGAACCAGGTTATTTACTTCCTCTCCCTTACTACATGTACAGACAAACACCAACAATCCCGCAAGATCTCTATAGACCAACAACTCCGCGCAATTTCCCACTGGTAAAGGTAAAGGTTCACCAATCGACACATCCTTTCTTGCAGTCTAGAGATGCCTTCCTTCCCATTGTAAGTACCCCACATATCTCTACCTACGATAATTGTGCCCTCAAGAACCATAGGTTCAGAAAGCACTGTTTTGACATAAACAAAATCCGTGGTTTATGCCGCTCCAACGCTCACTCTCCGGTGCTGTCATCGTCACCCCGAAATAGTTCCACACATACGTCGCGACGGCTGAAGAGTATGTGGAGATGCTGATACGGTCCAAACCTCATCCATCATTTCGATCTCAGCGACTTTCCATTGGATAATCTCATCGTTTCTGCGGGTGTTGATGTCATACGGAAAAAAGGTGCTGAAAGCAGCTGACTACAGCTGTAGTTGTGTGTATTCAGCTCGGTTTACCATTTATGTGACTCCCCCCGCCTTTCCACCCGGGTTCATCTTATTTCCTCACCACGATTTTTATTGGGCGAAGTTTCATATTCACTCTTGCATTGGGATCTTTTGCGAACCAGTGCTGTGGTGTCGGCCGTTTTCCTTTCCCTGGGAAATAACTGCATACTTTGGTAACTATCGCGGACTCCGATACAATTCGTCTTGAACGAGCTGATATCATTATATAACACGGCGACGCGAATTACGGACCGCTGCGCTCCGGATTGACCAATGGCTTGTAGGCATCGTGAGCTCACCAAAATCTTCCTCGTTTCCCCAGAGACTTAGTCGGAGCGCGTGTGAGCACTAGCTTGCCGTAGCGGGTGCGGATTTGCTTACGGCATGCGGTGGTTGGATAGCTCGTTACCTGGTGGTGCTTACTGCATCTGCGGGAGGTGTATCTAAACGTTGAGAGAAATCAGCTGTCATAGCCTCGCACGGTGTACCATACAGGTAAGCTGGAGGGTATGGGGCTGAGAGCGCGATCTGGTTGCGCATTGCAATTGTCTCAGGTAAATGGCTGTATATATAGCAATCCACCTACTCTATATGTAAAAAACCTGCATATATGCTATTCATTCAGCAGTCTATGTTATTTTGATATATGATAGATTGTTGCGTTTCATTACTCACCTGGTGCGAAATACGCACACTTGCATTTATGACTTCATACCTTCGCCAAAACACGAAGTTGACATAGTCTCTCAAGTTTCTCTTCTTCACTCTTATTGTTAGTATATACTGATATTGACACACTATTCCTTCCAAATATGTAACATTACCTCTGTAAAGAATGCTGAGTGACATACCACGATCACTTCCCCACTACACATGATACCCGTCAACTATCTATCTAACCTAATACGCCAACATCACCCCCACAAACGATAACATGACTGAACGCTCCTGCAGCACACGAACTGCCATCATCGCGCACCTGTTTTCATCCACTCCACCCTAGCATGTTTAGCCCACAGTCTTGAGATCCAAATTGCGACAACCAACTCCCTAACCTTCTCTCCTCTCAAAACCTCGAGGGCCGGTATCTCTACCCCGTCCACGGTGTTATAACCGAACTTTCTAGCCACAATATTTCCTGTTGACACATCCACCATCTCCCCTTTCCTCACCCGGGAGCCCACTGATTCCTTCAATCGGTACCCCCAGAACGATGTTGGATTTGTGAACATTTCCCGACTTTACAGCCACCTGCATTATTGCTAGAAACTGGTCCTTGGAGCCGGATATATTGAATCTGGTTGTGGGGTTACGCTTGATGGTAGTTGTATCGGTCGAGATAAGGGAAGAGATGGGGCTTGGGAGGTTAGCATGGCTGGGATATGATACGAAGTTACGTAAGTGTCATTGCTGCGGCGTAGTAGCAAGAGTGTAGATTACTTTTGGGACGCATTCTCAAGGACGGAATATGTTGAAGTTCGGCATAATGTGGTCGATGAGCGGGCTGTGCTTCAACGTCATAGAGTAGTAATGCCAAGAGATTAGATTGATTAGATATCAAGCCAAGTTACTACATGAAATTTCACCCAATGAAACTTTTGACTTACCTGTGATTGTTTTGAACCACCAAATATGAGTCTTTCTATGTGCAAATGGCCGCAAAGATCTAGGCGTTCCTTTGCCAGACGATTTCTCTGAGAAGCAATACATTTGCTGACTTGCGGACTTGACTCATGACGCCTCCGCCTATTTAGTCGCGTGCATTCGCGGATGTATATCTGGGAATTATCAGACACGAGGCTGTTCCTTGTCTGCACAGCCATTGGCGCAACCTATGTATAATAAAGCCACTATGGCTTGGCTTTTGTGCTGTAGCAGAGCATGTACTAATACTACCTAGTACCATAGAGTACTTTGCATGTAACGGCGGTTCCAGCTCGGGTGTGCAGCGCATTGCGGGACTCCACGTTCATCTCATTGTTGCTAGTGGATCTATATGTATGAGCGGCGGTAATCTCTTGTCACGTCCATCTCATCGTGGATTTACTCAGTGGATCATTGTTACCATCTGGATATCTTGGTTTTCTTTGACGTAGTGGAAGAAGAGCGAGTATTGTTCGGTTGGCGCATTCCTTGAGACATTCTAGCAGGGGTTGAGGCGCCAAGAAATTACGGGGCGACAAACATGGGACAAAGGGGTCACGCCTCGTGTTTGCTTATGGTCGGGTCAGCTTATACTTCGCCTCCACTTTTCCCACTTTTTCTATTCTGTCTCAATCTTACACACCGATAAATAACGACGATTCCGCAAAAACAGACTGAATATTTATTGCCATTTACCTTGCAATGCGTTAGTGTCCCTATTATGACAATTGTTCTCTGCTATGTTGGAGCTGACACGCGAAATATTAGATCGCATTCGACGAAGAGCAACCAGTGCCAGCAAGGAAGGACCAGGATTGAACATCTTCCATAGACACCGTCCGAATCGTCATAGCGTTCCACTCTCCAGTACACCACCGTCAATAGACGCTACTAATGATGGATCGATACCACGACCAAATACACATCGCTCGAATACCCTTCAGACCGAAAATGGAGGAGTTCCTCAGAAGCAGAAACTTACAGTCATGGGGCAGCTGAAGTCTGCCCTCATGACTTGGCTTAATTGCCTGTTAATCTTTGTGCCTGTGGGAATCGCCACCCATTATGCTGGTGTTAATCCGTAAGTTTCTTCCTTTCTATGAATGGAATATGGGCTGACGACCTGGTTAGTACAATTGTCTTTGTTATGAATTTCATAGCGATTATTCCCCTGGCCGGCTTGCTATCTAATGGAACGGAAGAGGTCTCTCTTTATTTCGGCGAGGTGATCGGAGGTCTTCTCAACGCAACATTTGGAAATGCAGTCGAACTCATCGTGGCGGTGCTGGCTCTTATCAAACGTGAGGTGGTGATCGTCCAGACTTCGCTCATTGGTAGTATTCTCAGCAACCTCCTTCTGGTGCTCGGAGGTGCCTTTCTTGCCGGCGGTTTCAACCGCCTTGAGCAAAAATTCAATACCACAGTTGCACAAACCGCATCCTCATTGCTCACTGTTTGTTGTGCCTCGCTTATTGTCCCGACGGCATTTCACATGGCCAGCGCTACGGGGGACGCAGGCATCACTCAGCTCTCTAGGGGTACGGCTGTGATTCTGTTACTGGTATATGCGAGCTATTTGGCGTTCCAGCTCAGAACGCATGTGTATCTCTACTCGGCTGAATCAGAAAAGACGCCAAAAGGGAACGTATGGAGGGGGGAAAAGCCCGCTAGCATCACTTCCAGTGCTGGTACTGCCGAGGAACATCTACAGCAACAGCCAAAGACCGAAGCGGAAGAGAAGGAAGAACCGGAACTCACACTCTGGTTTGCAATCACCCTTTTGGCTATCTCCACCGTCTTCGTTGCTCTCTGTGCCGAATGTCTTGTGGCTAGTATCGACCACCTCGTTTCGTCTTCCGGCATTTCGCGTGTATTCGTCGGCTTGATCCTTCTCCCTATCGTCGGAAATGCAGCTGGTATCTATATATATACATATTCTAGTCCCTGTGATGCCTCATACTGACAGATTCTTGTAGAACACGCTACCGCCGTCACCGTTGCCATAAAGGATAAAATGGACCTAACAATTGGGGTTGCGATAGGAAGCAGCATGCAGATTGCATTACTTGTGATTCCGCTGATTGTGATCCTGGGATGGATTCTGGGGATTGACGAGATGAATCTATACTTTGATGGGTTCCAAGTCATGATATTATTTGTCACCGTCTTGCTGGTGAATTATCTTATCCAGGACGGCAAGAGCAATTACCTCGAGGGCAATTTGTTGCTGGCCCTGTACTTCATTATTGCGTAAGTTGTCTCTACGAACAGTAGGGAGGAGTGACTAATGATAAGAATAGGCTGGCGAGCTGGTTTTACCCTTCTGATGGGGCACTGGCACAGGCGGTGGAAAAAACAACGAGGTAGTTCGGGGTCGGGAACCATGGCTTCCGAAGTCTAGGTTCAAGATCCTCTCTGGTACTCAGGTATGGAAGATGAAATTAGAAATGTCTTTGGCTGTGCAGAAACATAATTCTCGATGCACCTTCCATACCCAAGTACCGCAAGCATGGCCAAGCGCGAGAATTCTCATGAACATGCTTGGACCAAGATCCGAGAGAACTAAAAATTTATAACTTGTACTACAGAGGTCATCGGTATGAAGTTACGATTTCTTATATTGGTGAGTTGTATTTATTCATAGAAAGCTTTAATTTCTTGCTTTCTTACCATGCATTTTTTGTCTTGTCTTTCGGAGCTCGAGGGAATATTGTTACATGTGTACACTAGTTTAATATGTTCATGAAAAGAGCAATCCAATTGGAAGTTCGAGGTGACAAGAAAGCACCATCAATTGACTCGCAAAAAAAGTACCTCATTCTCTCCCCTGTGAACCAACAGCAATAACAACACCAACGCCTCCAATTTCTCTTCAGGCACCACCTGCCATCACGGGTTTAGGGCCATATTTGCACTTCTTCTTTGATTCTAACCTTGGCATTTCTGTGCCGAATTCAATGCGGGTCGGCGAATAACCCAGTGTATGCAGTGAACTGAGCCACGAAAAGAACGCGGCGGTCACGTAGTCTCCGTTAGTAGCGTCCGCGGCCACGCAAAAATGGTATATACCAGCTCGATAGTATGGCATTGTGCTAACGTAATCCACCGCCACCGCCGAGTATATCCGCAAGAGGAACTCCGTCAACTTCGCCATTCGGCGACTCCGTGGCGCGTCATTAGCTAGAGTACTGGTAGATATATCCAATATAACCCGTATTGAATGAGGTATTATTAACATTATGGTTTCCGTGTTGTGTTGGGATTGGGGGCGCAGCAGCAAAAGGAGTACATAGGAGGCCCAACCGTAAGGTTTAATTATCGCGGGGCAACGAAAATCTCCTGCTGGTCAATGGTTAGCGAGAGCGGGAATGTCGGTTAGAGGTGGCTATTTCAACGTTGTGCTTTTACAATTTTGAAGGCAGGCTGACGCGTACGCGGCCTAAAACGTTAATCGAGATTTCCACAGACGATTCCCGAAATCGTGCACGGACCACACCTTATTTTCACTGCTGATACAGAATAACTTTCATGAGTTACCGAAAACGATTGGAGTCTAGATTTATTTGTATACTGGCTCTGATACATCATATCATCGATGACCGGGATCTTTCTAGAAGGCTTGATAATTTCAGTCCTGGGACTCCCGGCTCTTCGCAATGCACGGCCTTTTATAGCCTCTGCTTTATGCACAGGAGCATAAACGCTGTTAGAACGTTACGGTTTCAACCCTATCATGCTATATACCATGTAAGACCAAGGTATTTATGCTAATCTACGACCCGTGAAAAAAAAAAGTGCGAGACGGAGCGCAGGAACTATGCTGATCCAGACCGCATCTTCGAAATCCAGTACATTCCAAAAGAAACTCTCCGTTCCAACAAATCATGCATATACCCCAAAATTGCAAATTGAGAACATAGCCTAGAACTTGGAACATCGGATTGAAACGTCGATAGATATCCGCGCGGCCATTGTATCATGCGAAGGGTAAGGTCAGGACAACATCACATGATTCGACAATCGCTGATGCGTGCAACTGCGCTCACCTGGCTGGCGGATCCGAATAAACGCCCTAGATAATCAGATGGGTACGGAGATTATTGATAGAAGTACTCTGATTTGGCGTCAACATAACTCCTGGAAACGAAGGCTTGATACAAACCAGGGTCTCTGTGGCAGTGCAAGTTATCCAAAGCCAATTATGGACTCGGACAAAACACAAAATCGAGATGTGAGAGGCAGAAGGGGGATATCTTCTCTCCGGTCTCTAAGTAGACTACAGGAGGTGACAGCTTTGGACGAGCCATATTTCTAGTTCAATTTAGTTGGGACTGCAACAAACGGAGGTTATGCTGGAGAACTTACGGATGTAAAATGGCTGGCGTGTGGTCCCGTTTTTCATTCCTAGCCACTGTACACGAGAAATTGCCCTTTGGCTTCAACAGATGAGGCACAGGATTTGACAATACGGTCAATCATGGTGAGTCGTAAGGGTATATCAGGGGTACGCCATAGCACCGTCACGTACGTTCGAGTCGACCTCTGGTTTGTCAATTCCGGCTACCAATCACTTGATTATCAGGTGGGATTCGAACTACCCTCATTCTTGGCGGTGAGGGTATATCAAAGAAAAATTCAAATTCAAACTCAAGTAAAAGTTACGTACCCATAGTTCGTATACCGTTACTTTTCAATCTGACAAGTGGCAGTGGTCAATATACAAGGTTGTAGTTGATCTTTTTTTCCCTACCATAAGTGGAGGACCCAGGACTGCACGCAACTAAACGCAACTAACAGGCTGATATATCCTGGACTTGACTGGGGTTTTCGTCACTTCGATCTGCTGTATGGTTTCTTCATGGCTGAACCTTGCCTTTCAGGGATCCAAGACATATAGATGATGCGTTGTCGCCTTTCTTGGCAACGCCCTTTGAATACGAGGGGTGGGCAGGGTAGGAGAGGGGAGGAAGAAGTCGGCGTTATGTATTACCCTTTGCCAAGTAGAGGGTGAAGAATGGGGATATTGATTCGAAGTTTTTGTCGTGGGGGTTGGATTGGTAGCGAACACCGAGTCCCGCCGCGGACTGTCAATTCTGTCATGACACTGCAGTTTTATTATTGCCTTACAGCTACATCAACCACGAAGTACCATGCATGCTCCCCGGGGAACGTGGACGAAAGTCTTCCAGCACACCCCGATCATGAGTGATATTTTATGTGTTTGTAACTGCTCTTGTATACTATACATCGAATACTTAGGCCTTCAATCGTGACGACCTTTTTTTTACTAACAGGGTTATTGTGATATCCTCTTCTTGTTCTAGCTCTTGAGACGTCAGTGAATAGGCGTGAATTCTTCCTGGTGACTTCAGCCTTCCACTATGAAGGCCATGTACTTTGGAGAGTATGCCTCATTTTCTGACTTCATTCTTGGGTGACGAGAGGAGGTTTAGACACAGTAAATATCACATGGCCTTGCTGTGGTTGTGACGAAAGCACAACATGGAAAGTACACCCTATACTATCACGTCATTTCATTAAACTTTGTTCGAGGATATGTAGGGCGCTCCGGCGCCCAAGCTTGGATAACTGTCGATTGCAGTCAAGAATCATATCATCTAACAACCTGTACTGGTTTGCCTTCTCCTGATATACATCCCACTGACGTCCCTAAGTACAGTCTCGACCTGAAACTGATAGGTGTTGGATAGGTACTAACACACCCTCTGACTTTTTTCTTTCAACTGGTACTATGTAGCCGGCCTGCACTCCCACCAATCAAGCGCATCACAGTGACAGGCACTCAAAAAAAACGCCTAACAATAAGTGCGGTCATAAGTTTGTGAAAGCGAGGCTATACCATGCGTTCAGAATTAGTTGCGGTTCATGCATTTGACAGGAATTTTATGTCTTCTTGCAATTTCATCTACAGCACCCCCATTCCTAATCCCCGTCTAATATCACGCCCACCAACCAAGCAGGCCTCTAAAATCTCCCAAAACAGCAGCTTAGGATCTATATCCAAGACAGCAAGCCTTCATCAACTCCCACTGGCATATTATCTTGTAGCGTCCGGTAAAAATTGTAAATATGTCCTAGAAAATAAAGCTCAATATAATACAATACAAAATCGTTTCAGAAACTTGGGTAGATAACCTGTTCAAACGCCTCACTTTTGCTCCTAAACATTGTGGAGGTGTTGTAGCAAAGTTCGTCATGTATGAGCATTCGTGCCAAGCCTCTGCCACCATGTTGCATATCCGGTGGCAAGAGTGACAAATGCATTCTAGAAGATTCTGTGAACTCTCTCTCTTGTATATAGTCCGAGTCTCTCTCCTTCTCTCTCTCTTCTCTATTCTTCACACTGTAACCTTAATCTATACACACGGTTCTCCCCCATCACAGTAACACACCAGATGAGTAGAAAGACTTGTGGATTACCTAACTGATACAAATTTCAATCCCCTTTATAGTGTATTCACAGGCAGTATATCGTAGAACCGCGGGCCAATGACAGCTCTAACACATAGAGAATTCGACAAAATGCCCCTTCCGGCTTCTTCTGCACCTTTTGACGGTACATATTTCCCCGCACGATAGAACAGATATATACTACAGGAAAGTAAACAGGACCATAGCACAAAAGATTGAGGGAAACATCATACGATACTCTAAAGGGCGATGCTGGTACAACTTTACCTATCCGTTTAACACTTCAGCGGTACTATACATATCGTGAAAGTAGGATAAGACTAAACCAAAGTTAACCACCAAACACCATCATGGTTGATCGTGACTATTGCTGAAAAAGTGACCACACAGGAACAGCCACACTATGCTAGGAATCAATCACCTAGTACCCTATCGTGAGTCTTTGTGAGAGATGAGACGAGGTTTCACTTGGGCCCAGACATCTCGTCCTACCATAATTTTAGTCCCGTTATCCCGGGCTTTGGAGTGCAATCCCCGGGACTTCTCTTCTATATAAATTAATCAATAGCTCCTCAAGATTAATTCATCCGACTTCATGCGTCCCACAGATGAACTTCCCCCATCCGAGTCTCATAGTAGCACGATTTTCTTGCAATCTATAAGTCAATGAGCTCTGGGTGATGTTTATTCACGTAGGTATAAAGCAGCGGAGAAAGAACCGTTTTGCCACTTGTTGTGGTCCACGTATCTGAAAGACACAGGATACTGAAAATATTGCGTACGGTTTTGTCCCTGGTAAACATAGTGGTAAGACGGCATGGAACTACCGATCACCACCGAGGACTCGGTTCTAGGTAACAGCGATATTGGAAATGGGTTGGGGTAGCTGTGTTCATGGTTAACAAGGTTCTAACACAGCTTTTGGTAATGCAAACATGAATAGGGGGGAGCCTACCTATCATATCTACTTGCAGGCTAACGAGCGTAAGCCATCACAGGAACCCGTAGCTCCGTGGCCCAGTCACTTCGTCACGATTTTAGCACCTTATTATCGAGTAGATACGGTATTCACTCCACTTTCATGGACGGAAAACGGGTGCCCACATGTTTCATCATTACAGAGCTTTCGAAACGATCTCCTCTCATCATTGAGAATTGTCCATTTTCATACGGGCACGCCAACTGGATTAATAGTATTGTGCATCTTCGCGCTATGATAAACGGAAGCGGAGTGATGAGCAGACGACAGAAGCGGTGGTCGGAGTGGATGTGGTAGGATAATTGCTGGCGGTCGATGCGGTCGATGCGGTCGAATGGGGATGTTTGTCGATAAGAGCTGAGGAGTGACGATTAGGACTTTGTGTTTGTTGCAATATTGGAGGGGAGAACCGCGTGTATCGATTAAGATATAGAGTGTAGAGAGAGAGAGAAGGAAAAGACTCGAATATATACAAGAGAGTGGTATGCCTTATGCCCTACCATAAGCTCACCTTACGGTCCGCTCTATATATGTAACATTTGTTTTTGCCCATCCCTGAGTGATTCCTGGTGATTGAAAATTGGTATCATGAGTAACCTCTAGTCACAGTCTTTGAATCGGAGTTCACTAGCATCCGGGACAATAAGTTGTCAAATCCAACGAGATATATATCCAAGTAGTCGACGTCTACCAGGTTTTCCCTCGAGCTCTATGTCAATTATCTTTTTTCCTAATAGGACTAGAGACCTTGTTGTGTGAGACCATTGACCGCGTTTGGATTTTTATATGATTCACGAACTGGTTAGTCTTGTCCGTTCGGCCATTTCTATACCAAGACCATCAAGTAGCATTGTCTCCTACTCCAATCCACCGAGGTATATATACGTTCTTTGCAATTGGTCACGGTCTGGGGCTGCAATAACGATCCTTCACACTCCTCGCATGTTTGAAAGTTTCCCCGAACCTTTATGAGAACAGAGATTGGACTCGTAGTCCGTTTTTGTCTGATGACACCGTACAGGGCCTTTGCGGTGCGGTGCTAGCTTCATGATCTAATTATAATTACCAAAAGGTCGATTAGACTCTTCAAATCCTGTTGTAAACATTTTGCATTCGGCCACGATCATAACATAGATACATTTTCAATCATCCTCGCTACAACCAGCCCTGCCAAATTGTGCACCCACTACCCCCACCCCAGCCGTGAATGCCTTGCAGTGATAAGATGTGATGTAGCCCGCCAACCAACCCTCCCGTACCAGGCCTGCGCCAGCAGTTCCCCTATCAGAAAACCCCACCATCTCAGACCATCAAATGGCCCGCCATATGACTATTGTACCTCCCGCCAATAATCTCCACACTCTCAATAATCGCATCCACCTCCCTCATCTCCTCGTCCGTAACACTAACCAACCTACAATTCTCCTCCACCCTCTCCCTCGTCGTTGCCCCCGGGATTGGAATAATAGTCGGCCTCCCCTCCTTATTCCCTTTACTCCTAACCCACGCCAAACAAAGCTGAGCAAGTGTAACCCCATCCCCCTTCTTCTTCTCCGCAACCTTCCGTATCGCCTCCACAATCTCCAAATTCTTTCCAAAATTCTCCGGCTGAAACCTATCGAAATTCAATCTCATATCCCCCTCGGGAATATCCTCATATCTCTTCAACGCACCCGTTAAAAACCCGCTCCCCAACGGCGAATACGCAACAATCGGTATCCCAAGCTCGCAACATGTATCCGCCACTTCCCCCGGAGCAAATATCTCAGTAGACCACATTGAAACTTCCACCTCCACCGCAGCAATAGGATGCACCTTATGCGCTCGGCGGATGGTAGCTGCAGATACTTCACTCAATCCTATCCCGCCGATTTTCCCCGCCTTGACATACTCGGCAAGTGTTTCGATTGTCTCCTCGATGGGAACATTCTTGTCGACTCTCGCACACTCAAAGATGTCAACAAACTTCTTCCCGTCGAGTACTCGGAGTACATTATCGACTGATTTCCTGAGCCCCTCTGCGTCGCCGCGAGGCTGGGATGTGGGAATGTCGATCCCGCCTTTTACCGAGAGAACGACTTTTTCTGAGTCTTCAGGGTACCGGGCGAAGTATCGGTTTAGGAGGGAAAGGTTTGTGGTGCGATCTGGAAGGTTGCCGTAGAATTCTCCGGAGTTCCAGAAGTTGCTGCCGGAGGAGAGGGCGGCTCGCATGGTGCTGAAAGCTTGGTCGTCTGGTGTGATGGTGGGGCGCCAGGTGAAGCCCATGAGGCCGAAACCGATGGAGCCGACGGGTTTGTTGGCAATGGTGAGGGTGGTCATTGTTTGTTTGCTGTATAGTGCTCTGCTGTAGCTTGGAGTATGTTGAAATGGCCAGAGTAGGTTGGTTAAGGTGCGGGGTTTTATAGTATTTTTTTGTATGACCGAGTACGGAGATACTATAGATGCACGCCTGGGCCGTGATAGCTAGCGGAAGTTTCTAGCTTTGCTCGGGAGATATGTGTGATGTAACTAATGTATGATTTCTAATCCTTTTAACTTCGGACTAATAAGCACACACTCACTAATATCAAAAATTATTAAAAAACCTTCCTTCATTGGAATCTAACTGGAACAAACCCTCGGGATCGTCGGTGGAGAATTCCTCTTCTGAACAGTCACACAAACTGCAAAATACCCGAGATGGATGGGATTATTCATGATGACGGCCAGGCGATGGAGATATATTCTTTAACGCCGAGATACTTCACAGTGATGAGTTGACGAAGGAGATATTGGTTCTTAACACCGAGATCTTACCGTTGGTGGGCAAAAAACGGAGGAACAATTCACCGGAGGAATAATAGATAGAGTATACCAACTTTAGAAGTTAGGATGGAGAGTTTCGATTAATCGCAGCGCGCGAATCAAAAAGTACCACATAAGTTACCGTTATGGACATGGATTATCACACGTTTTACACGGCATGTTTACTCTCCTGGCGCCACCTTCATCTTCATCGCATTGGACTGTGCATATGGAAATGCACGTACGAACTCCTTTACCGGCAGCTATGCGAGCGAGTTTGTTTTGATCAAAGCCGGCGAGGTATGCACCGTCCTGCAGGCGGGTTATCTTGGAAGGCTAACAGTTTGATTGAGGGTATCTGCAGCTTTACCTGGGCTATTTACATATGCCCTGAAGAAGTCGATGCATATTGGACTACATACGAGATTCAGAAATTGCGATGTAAAGTCACTGACTACGAGATTGGAGAGCTGGTAAAGAATAAGTTCCAATAAAGCAATTATCGAAGAAGTTCCTCTGAATTGCATCTGTGATCCTAAAAACGATTGTGGTCAAACTATGGTTGGTTCCGCGACATAAGTCATATGGATCATATGTTTGACGAAACTATCACCTGGGTGAGCAAAATTGGAGTATATCTCTACGTCTGGATAGTGATGGAATTGGATGCAGTGTCAACGAAAGAGTCGCCATCATATCTTCGACACAGCGCCTGAAAGTAGTTGTGGTCGGGAATGATTAGATCGTTACAAGAGCATCGTACTTATGGTTCCTTGAATATGATATTCTCAACCCACAACGTTAACTTGTTAAGATATAAGGCTGTTTGAATTGCCTGCCGTACCACGGTTCTTGAACGATATTTGCAAACGCAATAACGCTCACCTGAGGTAATTATAACCCCATTTGACTAGGCATATAAATTGCATGAGTGATGTGATATATGGATGGTTGTACTTACGGTGGATCAATGACCAGTAATCCAAAAATCAGGTCAATCGAGTACGCCCCGCTTGACCCAACTTTTTGAATATTAATGCGGATGACCTACCAATCTAAGGGATGTTATTCATGGTTCTTGCAATATCTCGAGTATGTATGAATGGCTCGCTGAGCATGCTTCTAGCATGCACAAATACTCACTTGGCAGAGCCTGCGCACAAGATGTCACTCGGGTCACGTGTAGCATTTCCTGATTTCGCATACGCTGAGACCAGGCCTTTGTTTCCATTCTTTTCGTGGTGCTACTCTTGTTACTAGATTTTACCTCGCTCGGCGAAATGGGAAGCGAAAAACAGAATGACTGGTATATATGAGAGCACCGTGATGCTTGATACAGTTTAAAAGTTTGGTAGTAGTTCAGCGATAAGATTTCAATTTTCCTGAGTAGACGAATTCGGAGTGTACGGAAAATCTTTACATCGCTCGTAGGCTTAACCCTAGGACCTACGGAATGAATACATCCATGCCATAATATCTCTTTCAGTATGTCCCCAATGACGTAGTTTAACAGCGTAGCTCTAACTCTTATTCAAAACACTCTCTCTTATCCGGGTTCTTCGTGCTGGGCATGGTAATAATGGCGAAGATGCCTTTTGTTGATATGCTCCGTTGTAAGATTGTCAGTATGTAATTGAATGATGAAAGGCCAATTCAGTGCCTAAGTCCTGGAACGTACCTGAGAAGATTGAGAGAGTATGCAAATGCCATTATGGAGGGATGTAAAATCGATATCTCAATAATCAATGTGTTTCCAAGCCCAGTGGCAACATCCAACCTCTCCTCTAGGTTTGTAAGACTCTAAGTCTCCAACTACTGCCTAGCTCTCTATCGCCCGAATAAAGAATTATAATGGATAAGCAGCTGATATGTGCCGTTTAAGCTTCCCAACCCTTCAATCTTGTCGCGATCTCATTCTTCGTAATGAGGACTGAAATGACAGAATGTTGCTACAGGAGCCACCTCAATGTCGATTGTCCATTGCAGATGAATTTCGGACGTGGGATTTTACTCCTCATAGTACGATGATTGCGGCTGAAGGTACCCCCGGATCTAGAAGACACACTAGGAACACAGCCGGTCAGCAGGAGGTCGCGAAACCGATAGAAAGTAAATTCACCTCATTGGGCAATGGCGAACCTGGGGCATGGCCGGGTTCGTATTGATCTGGCAATATATTTCATAAAACTGTAGGTGAATTGAGTCGTTTGAGGGTGAGAGAAAGGAGGACGGGCTTTCAAGGGATCGCATGGGAGAAGGGATAACCTTAGAGGTTAAGTTTCAATTGACGAGTGATATATCATGCACTGCCAAGCGTCACTATTCTCAAGAAGGTTAGCTTAGTGGAATATTATCTCTTTCTCCGCACACGCCCCTCCTAACAGCCCATCATCCTCACCACCACTACACAACTAACTGAAATCTTATCAACAGCTGTATCAACCACTTAGCTCTGTCTTTCAATATACATCGCCGAACCAGATTGAAGGCAACGAAACTGACTGACGCGTGCTGCATATTGGGTATCAGGATTGGAGTAGGGCGTCGGTTGTGATTGGACGAAATCGACACCAGCAAGTTGTGTTGGCCATTTAACCTTGCGAAATGTGGGGGTTTTTGAATGCTTTGACGGATCTCGCGGTTGAGTTTTGGGGCCTGCTTGGGTGAGATCGAAATTAGCGGCTTAACGAGAACTGGGTTTCGGTGCGCCAAACGTGAATGCGCGATGCAGATTCTGGTGTTAAGTATTGTTATCCGAGCCTTAGTGTTTGATCCTTAAATCGTTTCCGTGGTCGAATTTACTAAGTTTTATTCAGAACTACTTTCCATCCTGACGAAACATCACGAACCGCCATCAATCACGGCCGCAGGGGCGGACGGGGAACTGAAACACATTGACCGGCTGCAGCCGTCAGCTTTCATGAACGATGGTCCGAGCTGTTGCGATCTGTTTAGGGCTCAAGAGCTATTACAACGGGACTTTGCAATTACAGTGACTCCATGGGAATGGAGAACTGGCCGGGCATGCACTCAAAGTGCAGCGTGTACTCGAGTGGTGCTCATGTCACTGGGGTTGGACGGTGTACTGGCTCAGGATGGGCGCGTTTTGATCTGTTCAATTGCCTACCGTTTAGGTCTGTTCAGTATGAGGCATCCTCACTTTAGTGCCTTTGCTGCGGCAGATAATGCACCGTCGCTAGCCACCAAAACTATTCTTCAATATCGCTCACTCTCGAGCTGGAATCCCCCCTTCCTTATACAGTTGATCCTTGATTTACCGGCTCGAGCTTTTCCCAGTTGCTTATTCGGCATGGTCCAAGTGTTATGTTCCCGAGGGTTTGGATCTCTAGCATCGGTGGTAATTTCATCAGCCCTGACAAAGATACCAACTCCCAGCTATGCTCTACCAACCTAGGTTGGTCGGAGTCTGTCCGGACAAAGAGGAATGCCTACAGCAATCGCCAAGTCTTCCGGTTCTGGTGTCATGTCAGTTGGTGGATGTTTAAATTTGGGAATTCAGCGGCCATAATAGCAGGTTAACGGAGGTTAACGGTTAAGACGAGCACTTCTCGACCTCAGACGATGGTGCATGCCAATTCACCTCTGCTTTTAGGATCCTTTGTCTTCGGCTACATTTTCATACCAGTTGAATAGCGGGAGTACCTTCATTACAACATCGAATGGAGAGTCTGCTGTACGTCTGCCATACAATAGGACATTTGTGGTCGGAGTTCTCTTTTGGTTTTAAGAAAGACTATTTCTCTTCGGACTTTGCGTTCGGCTATCTCGGGTTTTATCGTGGCGCTTTGGCCGCTAGAGTTTTCACACCTTGTCATCACCTCTGGAAGAATATCTTCGATGGAAATCACGTGAGTATATTCGAATATTTACTGATTGGAGCTCAGAGATAATGTTGCGGATTGCTTTCGTGCTCTGTGCACAGTCTTGTACAGTAAGGTTGCAGTCAGGCGAACAAAATGTGGGTAGTCTGGAGGGTGAGTGCGAGGCTCCAAGTTTCCCTTGAGTCTTGGGTCTCGGGTGGTCTCCATCCCAACGAAAGTGATCTTGAATGTAATGCACAAAGTAGAAATAAATAGAGAAATGAATGGTTCTCATGGTGCGATTGACCTTGGAGGAGAATCGGTGAATGAAGAGGCTTTAGCCTCGAAGGGCTCGACCTTCCTAGTCTCTGAGGGAAGCCCTCGACTTACTTTCTCTGCCACTTCCATCTCTCCCTTCCTTCCTCCTCACATCACCATCAACGCAACTTCATCATTCATCGCCTCCTTCTGTTCTCTATTGCTTCAACTCTTTCTATCTCTCCAGACTGATTCATTATCGCATCGTTCAATCGCAGATCCTCAATTGTAAGTACTTGGCCGTTGGCTCATTGTCCATTCATTCACCCATTCATTTCAACCACAGCAGCACACTCTCTGATTCACTTTTCTCTTGGTCCTTCCAGTTGCTGCATACAATTCGAAGGTACACCCACCGCCTCCACCACCACCTCCTTCCACCGTCCTTGGCGATACCTCACTCCCCTGTTGCTTCTGCTGCCTCTGCTATTGCTGCTGTACATTTCATCACTCCAGCAAGCATAAGTACCCACGCTTGTCTTCACAACTTGCGACTATCATTGTGCTTTATCGCATACTATTCCTTTACCTTCCCCTTCTTTTCCTTTTGCGTGCCCAATCATGAGAACTTAATTTGCCAGGTTTCGCTTGGATTTTTGGTTCGCTGTGCCTTATTAATCCGTGCTCTAATATACCCGTCGCGTCGCTAACTCGGTTCTCCAGCTGCGTCAGAGGAAATCACTCACCTTTTCTTCTCTCATCCGACGCGACCTCTGGTGCATAACCAACACCACACCACACCAACCACCAAGTCCACCACCACCACAATATGCCAGCATCAACAAAAGGTTCAAATGGACCTTCACCGGCACACACACCGTCGGCGACATCCGGTCCCGCTACGCCGTCGCTGGGGCGTAACTCGAGACCATCGACTCGGAGGTCCACTCCCGTCAGCACCCCCGGCGCAACTACAATACCGAAATCCAACCTACCAGAACCCTCCGAGGACAATACAAACTCGATAGTACCTCTTCCGGCGCAAAACAAACCTTCCTACAAGGAATACGACGATAAAGCTATCCCTAATCTCTCAACTCAGCACATGCACCCCCTGGGCGAGATGCCATCGACAAAAGCGCTCGAAGCTACAAAGCGGCCATATGCATACCAGTCAAAAAAGAAATCAAAGGGGAAAGCCGCAAATGGGAATGGGGCTTCTGGAGGCACTGTGGCACCGGCGACAACAGTGCGACCAGGACAAGCTGATAAAGCAAAGACCGCAACACCATCCGCCACAATATCTTCTGATGCTTCTGCGAGGACATCGGGTTCCCCATCGGCGCAAGTGACTACTCCTCGACCTGCTCCTCCGAATCCCTGGTTCAACGGGAATGCACCAAGTTCTAAAACACCCCAAGGCCGACAACGACTATCCATGGTCGTGGAAGCGGCGGTTCATCGTAGTAAGATAACCGGGAACGTGGACATGGGTCGCGCCATTAAAAAGCTCTATGACGAGTCTTTGTCGGACCTCAGTCTGGCAGATTTACTGGATGCAGTGCTGGCTCAACGGTCTACTCCAGAACAATTCCAGCAATTCCAAAACTACGTCCGCACCGCTCGGGCTAATCCTGAGGCATTGAATACCCAGAACCCTTCTTCTACCATTGCGCAGGCAGGACTGGGAAATGAGGGTGTAGCTACCGGAGAAAGGGTAGAGATAAAGAAAGAGGCCGAGCCTACAACACCACAGGGACTGAATGGCACGATTCAAAATGGTGAGAATGATATGAGAGGCCAGCAACGAGAAGTTGGCACAAAGGGAGATAGCACAGACTCAGATACGGCTATCTCACCGGGGACGATCAACGAATCATCTAGAGGAGGTGCTGAACAAAGCAATGAGTCAACACCACAGCCTCCCACGAATGTTCCAGATCCTTCCAAACGACCAAAACCCCCATCTTACGACGAGTTGGGGCAGGAAAGTTATGTCCGAAATACGCCTCCAAGACCGACGCCTCCGGCACGGACAAGGGGCAAGAAGAGACCTCGAAGCTCTAGTCCAGCACGCAGTATGAATCACCCATCGCCAGTTCCAGTTCCCGCGGTTGCCGGGAATACCCCACTATCTGCAACTCAAACGCCTATTCTTGCGCAACATCCCAAGAAAAAGACGAAAACGAATAAAACCAAAGTATCGTCAGTATACCCCGAAATATCTTGTTTTTGTGCATTTTCTATGTGTGCGTTGTATTGTTGGGGTGTTTGCCCCTGGAACACGTGGCTAACTTCCTGGAAACAGGCCCATTAAGAAGGCTGCAGCATTGGACAATACCGTTGTAACTGCGGGGATAGGGGAAGTCCCTGATCATCGTAGAGCTCGATATGGGTCTGAGGAAGTTTCGGTATGTTTGACGATTTTTTCCAGCGCTCCCCACCACGAGAGAAGAGATATTCAACCGGAGAGATAATTAACACACAGATCCAGGAAAATGAGGATGTCTGCGCTGTTTGTAACGGCGCCGGCCGCTTTTTGTGCTGCGAGCGATGTCCGCGCTCGTTTCACTTTAGCTGTTTGAATCCTCCGTTGGAAGACATACCCGAAGGCATGTGGTTTTGCAATAAGTGCCAAGCACAGACCAACCCGCCACCAAAGGAACCAAGAGGATTGTTCAGCGCCCTGTTCGACAACATTAACAGACAGAATCCGACTTCCTTTAGACTTCCGGTCACGATCCGAAATTACTTTAGTGGTGTTGAAACCGGCCCATTGGGAGAATATGTCGATACTCGAGATGCAAAGACCCAGAAATTCAGGTATGCTTGCCTCTGCGATTTCCCCAAATGTGGTCCCCACAACGCTTACGCATCAGTATCACAGTAAAAGTGGATTTCCTGAAGAGTATGATACGTCCAAGCTCAAGGACAAGCAAGGAAACCCACTTCTTTGCCACGATTGTGGAAAATCTGCCGTAGATGGACAGCAGATAATATCTTGCGACTACTGTCCCTTGAGCTGGCACCTAGATTGTATCAGACCCATGCCTATGTCAAACCCACCTTCGGGCAAGAGGAAGTGGATGTGTCCTGCTCACGCCGATTGGGTAGTAAGTTTCTTACTGGCTCTTTTTTGACCCCAGAGCTGAGGACATTGAAAAACAGCTTCAGAGAAGACGACCCAAAAATGCGCCTGTGGTTGATACTCTACTTCGCCGTGGGCATAGAAATGATGGCCTGATTGAAATCGACAACGAAGAAGAACAAGATGATTCAGTTGAATTTGAAGACATCACGATCAGTGGCGTTGTCTATCGACTACCGGAACGTGGTATCAAACTTGATTTCTTGGATAAAGTGAAGCAGTAAGTTTTGGGCGATGATGTGAGATATTTGTATGGCAGCTTACGCAATTTTCAAGGATGAACGAAAAGATAAATTCTCGCAAGAGAGTGTCCGAAGTACGGATCTCTGAGGAACCGCCGAAGAGATTGCGGGTTTCAGAAGAACTTTCCCAAGTACCCACGGTTACACAAAATCCAGAGGAGTCAACCGCAACACTTCCAGAAAACATCTCTTCAGTAGATCGAGAATTAATCGATGCTTTGCTCGAACTCAAGTCAAAGGAGAGAGTGGCCATTCCCCCAGTCGCCGCTCCCTTGCCTGGTGACTGCGTCAGTTCTTTGATTCAGAGTCTACTCGTATGATCCCTCATTTGCACGAAAATAGAAGCAATTACATGCTAATACCAACTCCAGAAGGAAGCTAATCCGCAAGTTGTTGCGCTACTTTCGACACCAAATTCCTCGAATCCTCTTGAACACGAGAAGCAACAGTTACTGGCCTTGCAAGACCTGATCTCGTTCCGCTTGTTGGATTTCATTACTCCTAGTGTCACTCCTTCTCCTCCTCCTCCTGTTCCCGTCGAACCTTCTGAACCGGAGCCCGTTGCACCATCGCCGGTCAAACCCCAGCCTACCAAGAATGGTCAACCGAAACTCGATCCGGTGATGCTTGATGAGCATCACGAAATGGACGACAAGGAATTTGATGCGTTGATGGACGCCGAGATGAATGCGGACACCGGGATGGATGCGGATACCGAAATGGATGCGGATGGTGATTACGAAATCGAAGAAGAGCCAGCTGTACAGCCTATGCAAGCTCCTGTAGCTTCTGTAGCTCCTGTAGCTCCTATGGCTCCCATGATGCCCGTGCCTACTATGACTCCCATGATGCCTGTGCCTACTATGGCTCCAATTGCGCCCATGGCTCCGATGGCCTTCATGAAGCCCTCTTCGTCTGAGCCAGAGCAATAGGATTGACGACATCTAGACCCGTTTTCATATACACACCACATCTGCTTCGGGGCGGATCTTGCGGTAATACTTTTGGGGACGTCGGTCGCGGCCGATCGGATGGAGATTACTTGTGGGGGAGGAAATTACTGCCATTTATTCTCGAACTGCCTATAGCAGGGAGAAAGTAGCCGTTGATTGGAACGGGGGCCCTTATAATGCTGCCTCACTACTAGTTACTGCACTGTTCTGGTTTTTACTTGCTGTGCATTTTCTTGTTAAACTGTAGTTTCTGGAATATCGGGGTTTTTGTAACCATTTATGCTCCTTTAGTTTTTCGCCTTTTTTTGTCTTTTCCTTGCTGCGTGTTTACTAGAAGGGTGGTCGGTTGGGCTGAGCTTCTCTGAGGCAGAACCATTTGCGGTTGCTTCATCTGTTGCATATGTGTTTTTTTGTCTGAGCTGCTGCTTCTGCGATTCGATTCGATTCAATGTATTCTTTTATGGGGTTTTTTTTATTTCTTTTATTGCTTGCCCTCCACATTACTTTTTTTTATTGAACCGGCGGTGTGGCGGCGCCAGATCTGGAACGACCAGTTACTACTCTGGCGATTGAGTTTATGGATGATTATGATGGAGGATGGGGCTTTTTCTATGGAGTTGTGTCCTTTTTTCTTCTCTCATTTGCATGGTTCCTATTTCTACCACTAAACCGGATGGGAATGAAATTTGATGGTTCGGGCGTAGAAGGAAGGTCGAATCGTGCGAGTGCGAGTGAGATATCGTGATTCCTTATATCCGTGTACATGGAGATATGATAGTTCCGAGCGTTTCGTTTACTTCAGCTAGAGTGTAACCGTCAAGCTTCTTTGACACCGTGAAACGAACCCATCACAGCCTTATCCACAAAACCACTGAACTTCCAACCTCCAAGTATCTTTTGATATTTACAGTCACAAATCTTAAACCCCGAACAGTATGTAATCACATGGGATGTTTTGCAAGCGGCTTCCAAGCCCCTAACTATAGAAAGGAGTAAGCCTTACGTGGGAAGCTATGGATTCTATGAATTGAGCTGAATGTTGGTTGAGGGCGGTGAGGGGGCGGAGTATTGAGTAACTAGGTCGTGGGTGAACAGTATCATGGGCGGCTGACCGCATCAAACACCGCTTTTGGAAACTGGATTCGGCGAGGGGTACGACCGCCTCATTAAGCCATGACTAAATCAGGGGGGTGGGAATGATTGGGTGGGCACCGAATCACAGATGGTCATGAGTTCGAGATATAACTTTGCTATACCAATGCGGCTCTATCAGAGCGCTTCCGTTTGGACCCCTATTAAGCACAGTTGGGTTGAACACAGGGAGCCGATTGATAACTTCACCAAGCCCTGTCCCAAATAGCCCGTAGAAAATATGCTGAGCGTTGAGTGCAAGATCAAATATGACTGGAAACCCCAAGCCAATGGCTCCTCGCAAGGCT
This sequence comes from Trichophaea hybrida, assembly GCA_015178995.1. Lineage (NCBI taxonomy): Eukaryota > Fungi > Ascomycota > Pezizomycetes > Pezizales > Pyronemataceae > Trichophaea > Trichophaea hybrida. The sequence goes on from WHVE01000095.1 coordinate 49,695, forward strand.
ACCTCGTCATTTTCATACGTTCGAGAACTGCTACCATTATTTCTCCTCCCAACCAATCTTCAATTAGTTATTCATCAATTCTATTTGCCGCAGGCCGCTCCTCCACCTAAACGGTCACCTTAACATGCCTCTAATATCGGCCGCGCGAATTCCCCGATGTTCCACGCCCTATAAAGTCGTCGAGGGAATAAGTCGTGGGCCACGGTCATGTTCGTGCGGACGATACTCGAGATATCCATGATCGTTTCAAGCGGGGTATTTGGGGGCGATTGCAATATTGTCGATTGGAGTACTGAACCAAGAAACTGGAATCCAGGTCTTCGAATATGCTTCTTCCAATCGTCATCTCCACAGATACCCCTTACTTCCGAACGAACGAGGTGATAATTGAGATGGTGGTTGATGTTCAGAGTATGGTCGTTGCCAGATGGTATCTGTCAAGAGCACACCCCAAAAGCAAAAGCAACCCTCCGCAGTTCTTCTCAACTATCCTTCGTTCACAGCCCAATGCCACACATCATTTCTTCCAGACCCTGGGTCTTGAAACAAGCTTTCCGTCACGGGAGCGTAAAACAAGGTTCAACCACTCTCGCTCGACCGGAACGTAGAAAATACGAGAAATTCCCCAGAGGAAGTCGTTTGCCCTAGCCGGTGTCTTGATGAGCGGCACTGACATTCCTATTCGTTCTCAGACCACGAAAAGGCTAGATCAGAGAATGTCAGTGTTAAGACTGCACAAATTGGGGGGATAGACCAAGCTAATTTTCGATGGTAAATGAAGCCTAGTCTCTAGCCGATGTGTCCCAGTGAGGTTCTCAGCGCTGCATTCCACGAACTTTAGCCTTCACTCTTCCGAGTCTCTGCTGCACCGCCGTCAAATCCGCAGACCGGGGCGGCAAGGCTGGGCCCATTACTAGCAATGTAGGGGTCCTCTTCCAGTAGTATGTGGAATCCTGCTACTTGTGCTTCGTTCGTTGTTCTCCCCAATCCCTGGCCAGGCGGTATCATCACCCTCTAGGGAGTTTTTGATCTCGCTTTCTCAAGTTAGTTCCATCCTGCCTCACGTTAAGTTGTACAGTTAGTTTTCTGGTAGACAAAACATCGAGTCTAGTCGAAAATGGAAACCATCATGCTGCTGTGCTGGTGTGGAGCGGGGAAGTGGAGCCAGTTTGCGCCTATTACCGACTCGGGATATGATATTCGTAAGTGCGAAGCAGGAACCATCATTAATAGAACCCCATATGTATTCCATCCAGTTATGAACATCCCCCCCTTCCCCCTTACAAAAAGAAGCCAAAGCAACCCGAAACAACATAGCATATCATCCATATTCTCATCTATTTTTCACATCTCATATCAAAAGATCTATAGATCCGCACAATATACTAACAAAAAAGAAATGAGAATTGCACAGCAAAAAGATCTAACATATGAAACTGGTAAAGCAAAACGCCCCTATCCCAACCACCCACCCCAGAAACCTCCATCAATTGTACATTCCACGTCGTTACCCTCCTCTACAGATCGTCACGCCGGCGGCGGAGTAGCCAACAACGCTAAAACTTGTTCCCTCTCCTTCGCCCCGAGCTTGCTCAGAGCCATAGCAACTCCCTTCAGTGCAGTCTTTCCATTCTCCTCGATCAAGCTTGCCACCGTTGCAGTCACACTATCCTGCCTCAGACCTTCAATCTTCTGCAGGACGTTTTTCATATTATCTTCATACCACATGGCCACCAGCCTGTCATTCTCCTCAAAGACAGTCGAGTTCTCATCGTCAACAACCAAGCTCTTGAGCCTCTCCAGATTCTCGACGCGGGAAGATCCCTTGTCAGCGGTTGCCATCTTCTTAAGGAAGAGCTCCTCGTTGAGTCTGCGACGCAGACGCCAGTAAAAGAAGCGACGGGCATGTTGCCACTGTAGAGGTTGGCGGATAACCCCTTTCGCCTGCATGCGTCCGGCACGGTCGTGAAGATCCGCAAACTGGAGAGTGACTTGAGTGTAGACGGGTAACAACAAGTTCTCGCGCTCAGTCATCTTAGCCTTGATCTCGGCTTGTTCTTCGGCGGAGAGGTCCTTGGTAGCCGCCTGGCGTCTGAGTGCACCGTAGGTAGGGTCTAATCGTGCCATGGTATCTAGCTGCTTCTCGCGGCGGAATTTGATACCGACAATACCTTCAGGCTCCAAGACACCAGCACGGGACTCCTCATCGGCGTACATCTCCATCATTTTCTCGTTGATGGTCGGGTCGACTACGACCCAAGAACCACCACGGAGCTCACCAAACGGCGGAATGTAGACAAAAATTGGCTGCTCGTACTTGACGAGTGCATCGACGATATAGGATCCATACTTGAGAACCTCGTTGTACATGTCTCGCTGGCCTCCAGAGAAACCACGCCAGTTGGCAAGAATCATCAATGGGAGCTGCTCCCCGTGGTTAAAGTCGTTGATGGCCTGGGCAGTTTTGAAAGCCGAATTGGGATACCAAACTTGACCAGCCTCGAGTGTAACCGTCTCCGTAGAATCCGGGTTAGCTGGGTCTGCTGGTGTAACGTTCTCTACCGACCGTGTTTCAACGGCGATGACACCAACAGGAATACCAGCCAAACGAGCGCGACCAACAACGACAGTTCGTGCCCATCCACTAAGAGTTTCCTGGAAAGACCCCCGGTCGAACAGTCCGGATTGGAAGCCGTCGTCATCTTCCTTGCCGGTGAGAAGCCACCTAACATCGTAAGAATCTTTATTAGGTGGGACGAAGGTGATGTCACGATCCCATCCATCCACAGTAGGCGAGATTGGTACCGGCGCTCCTTTACGGTCGGGCACGAACGACATCCACTCGATAATCTTCTGGACACCCTCGTAGTCATCGGTAGCGGTAAGATGAGAAACACCGTTTTTGTACATGATTTGGGTTCCACCAAGCTGAAGGTTTGAAGTGTAAACATCACGGCCAAGCAATTTGTTGATGGCGGGTGCACCAGTAAGGATCTAAGAGCATTTGTTAGCATATATATCTTGGAATTGAAAGCCATCAACTACTCACAATAGGTTGGCCTTCAATCTGAATGGCACGCTGTCCCAACCGGACCAAATATGCACCGATACCGACGGACCGGCAGGTGACAAGCGTGATTGTAAAGATATCCTCGTAGGCCCTACTCGTGGCGCCAGCAATCAATCCGGAACCCCTCAAACACTCGACACCCAAGCCATCCTCTGCACCAACAATAGTCGTAATCTTGAATCGTTCTTCTCCATCTTCGAGAATGCGCTCAGTGATCACTTCCTTCTTTTTCCGGTCGTTGAACCGTTTCTGGACTTCGGGAGTGAGATATAGATATCTGAACCCTGCTTCGGGCTTCTCCGGATCATTCCAGGCAACAGAGAAATGAGGAATCAACTCCTCCGCCATACCAATTCTAGCACCGGAATTGGCAGAGAGGTAGATGCGAGGAATACCCAATCGTCGGGCAAGTTCCGTGCACTTGTTAAAGAAGTTATCCTCCAGGGGTCCGAAGGATCCAATCTTAAAGGTGATATCGTTGGCAATGATGATGAACCTTCGTCCTCGGGGATACTCTGGAGTCCTGGCAGTGACGATCCATCCAACCATACCATGGGTGTTAGTACCGGGTTCCCTTTGAACCTCAGCCAATTCGCCTTTTTCATCAATGATGAGCTCGCTGTATTCGAGACATTCCTCCGGCATCTTGTCCTTTAAGGCAGGCAACTTCTGTACAATCTTTCCCCACGACTGGGAAACAGCTTGTCGGAAAAGGTCGGGGAAGTCATAGACATATTGGGTACCCATGATGTGAGCCTTGTATCTCTTTGGCTGCAGCCATTCCTTTGCGGCATATGGAGTTGTCGTAGGACGGAGATGCATTGACCCTGGCTTCGATCCAATGCTATGGAACACCCATTGACCCTTATCGGCCTTTCTCTCGGCATACATCTCCACTTGGACGACATAACCAGATACATTTTGGATAAGCACACGGATAGGGAAGGAAGTACCGGTCTCAGGATCGGTACAAACGATACGGATCTCAGCACCAGTGACTCGCAATCTCCAGAGTCGCCTTCCAAAACGTTCAATAAACCCTGCAAGTGCTGGTTCGATCTCTTCGGGACCTAATGGGAATACAGGGGAGAAGTTGACGAAGATGTGGTTAAGATCGGAGTTGTTGTTTCCAATGATTTCCATGGCATCCAGGATATCATTGACCAATCTATCGGTCTCAGAAATGAGATAATCCGCAGTCGGGATCTCATCCCGCAACCTCCCTGCTCGAACGACCGCCCTAGTAAAGTATCGCTTGTCGCTGGGTGATTCCTTACCGATAGCTTCATAGACATGGATGTTGCGATTCTCGGTAAAGACTGGCTTGATGCTGAAATTGCTAAGTCTACCCAACTCAAGCTGGAACGCCAATGCAGGTTCAATGTGACGAATGCTCTCTTCTTCTTTAAAGTTGGGCCATCTGAAAGTGAAGTACGCAGGATATGACCCATCCTTATGACCACAAACGAATGTAATCCGCCGGATTCCACGAGCAACAAGGTCGTCTTTGACATCGTTAACCAAAGGTTGAATCCTGTCCAATACTTCCTTGTCATCCTTTGACTCCACATCCCTGACAGCAACATTGCATACGGCCGACATTGACTCATCTTCGTCGTTGCCAGTTGTCAGCGGGTGTGGTCGTCGCCTTCCCTCCAGGTTAGCCATCAGTCCAACTGCCGGTGATTTGCTCCTCTTGATACGGAGTGGGATCTGCTCAACCGCCTTGACCAAGAGGTCTTCCGCTTCGTCCAAGAAAGACACCGGAATGATAACACCCTTACGGATAGGCTCCTCCCCTGATTTGTTGACAAGGAACGAAAGATCACTGATGGATCCGACCCGCTTAGAGAAGGGGCTTCCGCCCTCCGTGGTGGGAGTGGCGGGAGTGGATGGCTGTGAAGCACCATACTCCGCAATACCGACCTTCCTCATTTGGAAGTCCCAAGTGAGAACAAATGGAGGATCGGAATCTGTACCCTGGTACTGAACGCTATGGATCTTATAAGCCCTGTATGCTCGGCGGATGTATACTTCTAGAGCAGCCAACGAAACCCAGGGATCTGAATGGGCAAAGAAGGTGGGAAGAACGTCAAATACTGTGAATTTCGAATCAATGACTTCCCGAAGGACCTCAAGAGATGGTGTTCTGTGCTCCCATCCGGTCTCGCCGTATCTACTTTCCACTACAGAAGACCGAAGAATGTGCTCCATCTGACTGGCCCGTTCTTCCAACGACGGCAAGGCACACTGGATGAGCACTTCTCGGGCCTTCAGCGAAACCTTTGCAGTGGATCGCGTATCCAACTCAGTGAGCTTCTGAAGCACGGGACGGAAAAACTTCGCAACCTGGGCATTATTCGGTCTGTTTGGACGGTACTCCTCAAGGATAGCAAGGATCAAGTTATTCTTTGCTCCGACCCTGCTATGCGAAAATACGGTATTGACAGCCTTGGTAATATCATCCTTATTCTCGTCGCGGAGCTTCAAAACGACATCCTCCTCGCGGGTGTTATAGCCGGAGAAATACTTCTCGATGATCCAATACTGTTCCAGGAAGTTAATGAAGACTTTAAATTCGTGTGCCTTCAACCCATCCGCATAATCATCCATAACCTTGATTAGTGGTGCAAAAGACAGTTTCATCATCTCTACATCGCTTGGTAGAACAAATTCATCGAGGAACTTGTCCAGAGCCTTGCGGAGCTGTTTTGCGGGAAACTCGCTCTTCCTCGTTCTTGACCTTTCGACAATCTGAGAAAGAATTTGATCGAGTTTCTGTGGCATCCGGGAGTGTAACGCCGAAAACTGAGAAGAGAACTCGCCATAAGGAAGCTCAGAGTCTCGCAAGACCTGAATCAGGTCTTTCACAGTCGAGCCCATGATGACCTGGTTATCATAGCCATCGAGGATATTGCTGAGGATACTCGTAAGAAGGGCGAATCGCTGAGGGGGCTTGTTACCGACAACCCGCGGTGGTCCAAATTGTGGAAGCTGTCCGCCGAATGGTGCTGCGTGTCTAACACGGCTTGGATCGTCAAGGGCAAGTATACCCAGAATGTCTCCAGCCTCCAAAGTGGCACCAGGCTGCTTGACAAATTGTACAACACCATCTTCTGCTGTAACAAGGGGCATATACATCTTCATGACCTCGACCTCTGCAAACGCTTGCCCTTTCTTCACATGGTCTCCATTCTCGACGAGGAACTTGACAAGCTTTCCGGGCGAGGGTGTTCGGAGCTGGGTAGGGTCGTTTTCTTGTTCGAGCAGGCAGGTCTTGCTGTCGACGCTGAGTCGTGTTGCACCAACCTCCTCTTTCCAATAGACGTTGTGACTCTTTCCGTCCAGTAGAACCAATAGACCTCCATCAGACAATGCCCAAACGCCCACTGTACACTTGGAGCCATTCACAAACAGATTGTAGGAGTCGGCACTTGATCTTGTCGCGGTGAACTTATACCTTGTATTTTCGTAGATAAAATCGACGGGGAAGACGGTTTTGAGGATATCCTTGGCTGGGACTTGACCCTTCTCCAGCGAAGCCTTGTATTCAGCAATGCAGGCCTCACTCTCAATATGAGCCTTTGCGACAGCGCCACAAACGACAGCAACCATGGGGTCCGGTCGCTCCGAAGTGAGCTTGTTGGTGATGAGTTCATCAAGCCATCCTGTGGTAATGGTATTGTCCTCAAACGCGGGGGTTTCTAACAGCTTGATAAGGTATTCGACTGTGGTTCTAAAGTCACCGCGGATACTTAGCTCTTTCAACGCCACAACCATGTGCTTGCGAGATGCACTGCGGGTTTCTCCATATGCGAAAATGTGGCCGAACTGCGAATCTGAGAAGGAATGGATACCACCAGCAGTACTAACGGAGAAGTATCCCCACACATTTGAGGAAGATCGGAAATTGAGTTCGTGCATCATTCCACTTGAAGGCTTGAATCCTTCACCAGGATCTTCAGACGTGATACGGCAAGCTGTACAGTGGCCCTTGGGTGATGGTCGTCGTTGTGTCGTCTCGGAACCCTCCTTGGAGAAATCAAAGTCGATTTCACTGGTCGTATTGGGATTAACTCCGTACAACAGGCGAATGTCACGGATTCTGTGGAGAGGTATGCCCATAGCAATCTGCAACTGAGCGGCAGGAAGATTGACTCCGGTGACCATTTCTGTTGTGGGGTGCTCAACCTGGAGACGAGGATTCAACTCCAAAAAGTAAAATTTGTCCTCTGCGTGGGAGTAGAGATATTCAACTGTACCGGCGGAGACGTAACCAACAAGCTTGCCCAATCGTACAGCTGCACGCTCCATAGCATGGAATGTATCCGGCTTTGCAATAGTGACTGGTGCTTCCTCGATAATCTTCTGGTGTCGCCGCTGAACGGAACAATCACGCCCAGACAACGAAATGTTGTTTCCATATTGATCGGCAAGAAGCTGTACCTCCAAGTGACGTGCACTACCGGCCAGCTTCATTACAAAGATGGGCGAACCAGGGACCTCGCCGGTGACTTGACTATACAAGGCATGGAAATTGTCCTCGTTATCGACTTTTCGGATACCCTTTCCTCCACCTCCCTCGGAAGCCTTAATCATGACCGGAAATCCAATACCCTTAGATTTTTCTAAAGCCTCTTCGGCTGAATGTGTACATCCTTGGTCATAAACATCAGTAGCCACAGTGACCAATCCGTTTTCACCAAGTTCGACTTTATCCACGCCAGATCCACTCCAAGGGATGCAAGGGACTTCGGCATGCTGGGCAACGATAGTAGACGAAATCTTGTCTCCGAGCGACCGCATTGCAGACCCGGGAGGTCCAATAAACACGATCTTCTGTTTCGACGTTGCAAGGGATTCGGGAAGCAATGGGTTTTCACTCGCGTGGCCCCTAGAGACGAAAAACCACAATTAGCAACATAACGCCTCTATCTCAACCTACTGAATAACTAGGCCAGAAGACTCACCATCCTGCCCATACTGCATGAACTCCCATACGCTCTGCAACGTCCACTATTAACTCCACATTGGCGTAGTTATTGTTATTAGTTCCACCAGGGACCTGGAATGAAATGTTAGATTCCCAATTGCGACATCCCGGTGAACACAATCAATCCAGTTAGCATACCTCCACATATTGATCTGCCATTCTAATGTAATCCGCATTGGCTTGGAGGTCCTCTGGCGTTGCCATGACGGTAAATTGTATCGCTCGCTCATTTCCAAAGGTCTCGTATGCCCATTTCCGAACACTTCGGATTTCTTTAACGGCCGCAATACCGTTGTTTGCAATTAGAACCTGTTCACAGATGCAATTGATTAGTCGAAGTCTTCACCGCCGAAGGGGCAATGCGCGGAAGAACAATAAGATAGAGGATACGCATACCTTCGTGATCACAGTATGTCCATCATTTGCCGCAACAAAATCCTTAACTTTGCTGGGTGCAGCAACGTCTAACCTGTTACCTCCATAATAGTGGTCAGGGAGCTTGAACCGCGCCGAATAGATGGAGCCGGAGCGAGAGTGTACGGAAGCTGTTGACGATTCTTCCATGTTCGTTGTGTAATCAAGTGGTGCCAATCTAAATGGATGGACTTCCAGATTGTTGTGGGGAGGAAGGAAAATTAAGCGTGCGTATTGACTTCAACGACACGCAGTGCAGATGAAAAGCACAGACACAATGGCTGCAAAGAGGACGACGAAGCGGACGGAAAACAAAATAACACGACGGCGAGGGCGAGTAGTGGTGATGCGCGGCAAAGAAAACCTGGTTTAAAATAGTGGAGAGGGGGGAAGAGAAGAACCGTGGAGGCGAGGAGGTAGTGGTGAAGATATTGATTCGGTGGTCTAGGCCAGACCTCAGGTATCGTACATGCCAAGCCCGCACTGAATGAAATTGTAACGCCTTGGTTTTTCGGAAGATGCATAGAGCAGAGAACTCCTCGTACTAGAGCATATTATACAGCAAGCATTTGGATCGACGAGTAGGAGCATCACGAAGAAGGTGGTGGTGGTTACGAGAAGATTTTTGCTGGACGTTGGGAAAACCTTGTCTTTCCACTCACGCCTAGAAACCCTTGGGGCCCCAACGACGCTAATAGTCTGGCTCTTGTGTAACCACCAACTCCAGAATCTGAACTCCTTCACTGATCCTCCGAGTTCCTCCTTGAGCTTTAGGAATTATCTATCTTTCTCTCCCACACTTCCTCTGACCCGCAATATATGGGAAGTAGCCAAACAGCATCCGCCAGCTCTTTGTATATATTCTGTGGAGTTGGCCAGTACACCCATTTCTGTTGAGGACCCAACAACGCCATTTACTGGAACAGCCCCGGCCCTAGTCCCGCGCGTTCGTCTCCAGTCTTGGGAGGTATTCCCAGTTCTTGAGCTGCTGGGGCAAGATTTGGGAAGTCCATTCCGCCTTCATAAGAAAGGTGTTATTATTTTTGAGGTTTCAGCAGACCGCGTAAATGGATGTCCGGATGTGCGCTAGCAATTATCCGAAACGTTGCCGCTATAGGTACTCCTCGGGTTCTCTGGCAACTGAGTTTACCTGCAGCTTCTCGTATATCATCAGCCGAAAGCGTTGGACCGCGGAACTGGAGTCCATCACCAAGGGGGCGGAACCAGCAGTCTACTACTGATCCGTCGGCAGAAATAAACCTGTCCATGAAATAAACGTTGGAGTAAAAATACGCCTATGAACTCAAATCTAGGTTCATTTCCTAGCACACCTACCAAATACCATGTTCTTCTTCTAGACAACGAGTCAGGCTTCATGATTATCATTCATCCATCTTTGGCTTTGAACGCCATCACGACACACAACGCCGTCAATTGATACCGTACACCGGCAGTGAGTGATATTTCATGACGGCACTGCCCACCTCCGCAACTCCAACCCATGTCGACCCCTTTGCCTCCAAGTGCTGCCTCTAGTAGTGCTGTAACAAACGCGATTGTTTGGACGAGTTCTCTGCAAAAAAGGTGGACTTCAGTCGCAAAAAACCTTCGAACGGGGCCTCCGCGACGTATTATGTTCGGGCTAGCAAGCTTGCTACAATATATTAGCGGGACAAAAACTGAGGAAACTCCTAAAATCAGCACTCAGCCAATATCCATACTGCGCCGATACAACTGGCGTCCTTGGTCGAAATGCTAATATATATCGAGGGGAATAACGATCAGCCGTTTCTATTTTCCTCGAATCGAGTCCAGTGTTGTCTCTGTGGTTGGGTAAGTTCATTGGGGTGGTTAGGTATATTTAGTATGTTCCCTCCGCTATCGTACTGTACTTGCTGCGGACGGAATCCCAGACGTCGGTCTCTCCCTTATCCACTGATTTCCCGCTTGCACTTGCCCTTCTGGCGTAAGTACAGTGTCCCCAAACTGTCAGATCGACTGCCGGTTGTCTACAGATTCATATATATGCTCGGTTGAACGTCTAGAAAATACCTGCCTAGCATAAATATGTAGCAGTGGATATCTGCAGGCATTTATAGATGCCTGGTGCTTGCATAAATATGGGGCATACCTATGAACTCCTGCTGTATCTTTAAGGTATCAGTGTATCAGTACTAAATATGACTAACTGAGAGATTTGTGGGAAGTGCCACTCGAATCCCCTTATCTTTACAGAAACAATAAATCTTTTGCTTACCTCAAGCTTCATTCCCACCAATATGAGCATTCAGGACTACCAACCCTTACGACCTCTTAATCCATTGATATCTGTAAACCATCCGGATAAACATACACAGATCCGTAGACTAGCCAAACCGGAATTTCGAAAACCCCCCCTTGACATAATCCGGCCCCGTCAAGAACCGATATGACTGCTTGGGAATGCTGCATATATACGCCTCCATTCGTATTCCCAGTCAAGTCACCGCCTCTCATCTACGTCTATCTGCAGCAGTCTGACATCGCGTAGTTTTCAGTGGCGACCGAGTGACCAGTTATGAATGCGTACTAGATAAAACGGCGATTGACCCCATAGAGTCAAACAACCGAAACAGCCTATTCATTAGGATACTCAGCCGAAGTGCAGATTAACTTTATTATGCGTACCCTCTTGGCCATGCAATCCCAATGTTCTTTTTCCCTTCGTGTAGTAATCGACCACCCGATGACGAATATCGCTGAGTTGGCGCTGACGAATGCCAAGATTGGGCAAACGCTGTAGAGTCGTCAACAATCTACAGAAGATTCATCATTGGACGGAGGGTTCTGCTCACCACCGGATGGCCAGTTACTCCAGCAATTGAGATTCTTATTTTTCACCATTTCACGCCGAGTGACTGACGGTGGCACAACAGGTAAGCCGAATTCAAGATCACCAATGCATTCGGACAATACACTCAGCGTTCCATCGGAATAGGGTAGTTCCAGACCCCGACATTAACTTTTAGGTTGCATTGGACAAGTCCGAACGACGACCTCAAGACCCCATTGGTTGATTATCTTATTGTGTTTCACGGATGGAGCTCTATGATGTTTCGATTGCTGCATATTTCACGGACGAGAGAAATCGCCTCTCAGATTTGAGTTTATTACGGTAATCGTTTATATACGCATGGGTATTGGTAACGGTGTTGCTCAAGCCCACAATCCGTCTGTTACCGAATCAATTTGCCGTCTTGGATGCGCCACAACCGAGTCTGCCAAGTATTCTAGATGAGTGTCTGAATCTTCAAGATTCTTCAGCTTGCGGGGTCTCTTATCAAAATTGCCTATTTGGGCACTATCTTCGTATAGAATATCGGAACGGAGGGAAGCCGAGAAGCTACCATCTAAAACATCGAGACAATCTCTAATAATTATTTCCTGAAGGCAGGGAGATGTCTTGGGAGCTGCGGAAGGCCGCCGAAAAGCACAGACGGGAGGGTTGAGCTACCAATCTGGAAATATGCAAATAAATGACCACTCTTGGCGGGTGGTAATTCTCCCGCCGATCTTGTTTGAGACCACCCCCTTCTCAGAATACATCCTCCCCTACCTTTACTGTCAATTCCACTCTACCTTTACTGTCAATTCCACCCTACCCACTCTATCACAGTCAGACGTCGATTTTGTTGCGTTGTGGACTTTCTTTCAGGACTTTCGTTTCAATTCAACATCAAAACATCACCGCTGGTATTAGCTAGTTAGAAAGGCACGCGACACATCCTCACAGCGGCCACGAGTTCCATCCCTTTCAGTTTAGCTTTTTTCATGCTTGTTTGCTGCTTGCTGCGAACTGGGGTAGACTTTCCATAAAGCCTAACTACTGTACGAAGTTACTCTGCTATTTCAGTATTTAATTCATCCTTCATTTTAACTGAAGCTGTAGTTGGGAAAGATAGATTTCACTCCGTCACCTCAACATCGTACCAACATAATACAGAGCTGGCTGCAAGCACCCCGCCTAACGGGGCCTCGGATTAATCTATAATCATATTTCAATGGTTCTCCCACCCCCGACGGCAACTGTTTCGCCTACACCTCTCGCAACAGCACCTCCAGAATGGGTCAGCGATCCGGCATGGAAGCTCCCTAGCTGGGCTGAACCTGTCATCGTTGCCAGCATCTTGTTTGGAGCCTGCTACTACACTCGTCGACGTAACTCCACCATCTTCAGTAAACAGACAACATACAAGTCACTGCTCGATGAGGACGCACATGCTGGGGACGAATCCTCCACCCGATACGAGGACGAAGATACAGACCCCAATTACTACATCTCTACCATCAAGAATCCACCGAAACGCCGGTCATGCCTTGGAGCAATAGTCCTCACGCCAAATACGTCGCGGTTTCAAAATAGCTGGCATTCACGGCTACTACACAAATTTCCGTTCCTGATTGAGATGTTTTACTGGATCATCACATACTTCATCTACCGGCTTACCCACATCCTCTCCCAGGCATTGTTTTCGGATGACATATGGGATCTTGCCCAGGAGAATGCGTTTAGGGTCTTGATGGTTGAGCAGTTTTCAGGCTTCAGTTTATTTTTTCCGATCCAGGAGATTGAAGTGCAGAAGTGGTTTTTGAGGGTGCATCCTGAGCTGTTGACGGTTTTAAATAAGGCATATGCGCTGATTCATATTCCGGGGACGGTGTATTTTATGGCATGGTACTACTATGCCGCCCCTAACCATGCTACTTTCGCTGTTGTGCGAAGAACTATGACGTTGTGCAACCTCCTAGCCTTTGTCATATTTACAGCCTACCCATGCATGCCGCCACGCTTGTTGCCTAAGGAATTTGGCTTCATCGATACGGTGCGCAGAGACGATGCAGAAAGCGTTTGGATGTCGGGCAAGTTTGTAAACCATCTCGCGGCGATGCCGAGTATGCACTTTGGATACGCATTCATCATCGGGGTGGCTTGTATGAACCATGGGGGAGCTTTCAGGTGGATGGGATGTGGATATGATAATAGATGCTCAGAGCTATGGAAGTGGGCTTTGTGCTTTTTTGGTTTCTTTTACCCACTAAGTGTACTCACCATCATCGTCGCGACAGCGAACCATTACTGGCTCGATGTTGTGGGAGCTATCTTTACAGCATCTATTTCGCTGGTTTGTAATCGCATCTTTATGGTTTTTGTACCCATTGAGGATCTCTTCCTCTGGGTGCTTAAGGTTGATAAACCAAAACCGAATTGTGGCCCGGCTGCTAGGGCGTCGTGATAGCGGGTGTGGGTTGTGTCGTTACATTGTTTATAGGAGTCTTGTGTTGTTTTTTCCGGTGCTTTTCTTTTGTGGCTGGTATATATGGAGGCGATATTGTTTTCGGTGTTTGAGCTGTGGGATGGGTTGTTGCTAGATGGGAAAGAATTATACTTTGCGGTGGTGTTTGTTTTGTGGCTATGGATACTTATTATTGTACCTACACTATTCGTATATTTAGTGATGGTCGATATAAAACTTCTCAGTCCTCAATGCTTTGTGATTTACAAGACTAATTCTTACACGACAGCTAACTTTGCAGGATAGCTAAAGATGTGTCTATGCCCCATGGCTTCCCCAGGTCCTCATACTAACGATTGCAACTACCACTTTCAAATCAAGACACTGACCTTGATGGATATGCAGATCGGTGCCTTCTTACTCGGTCTCATGACTAACTTATCATTGATAGTCGTATCTCCTGCGGAATACACTGCCGGTACGCAATCGCAACCATTGCATCACTTAGGATAACCGAAGATATCGTCGGAGTTTCGGCATGAAATGGATTTGTCGTGTCTCTCCTATCATACATCACCTATAGGGGTTCAACCTTATGGGCAGAGATTATGATGTAATAATAATGTAATTATATGCAACATACAAATACGATTATTACCAGAAATTGTAAATGAAAATTAGAATATTTTTCATGGGATCGGAATATTCCTTGCCCTGACAATGTTCCTGCAGTGTGGCCGCCATCGCCGCCATCAACTACTACCGCTATCGCCGCCGCCGCTGCCACTAAGAAGGAAGAAAGACGGCATGATGGCTTAGTAAGGAATGGCTTGGCGGGTTCGGCGATAGACTTTGCTTTTCTTGCCTGTTTTAGACGTGACTTCTTAGATATCACTACTCTTAGATTTGGGTTTCTTGGTTCATCCTCTCTCTTCGAACACTTCTTCTTTGCCGTGACGAAATCTACATTCATCGAGTTCGAGGGTATTCATCGCCACGCGTTTAGCCGATCAGGTTTCGTCATCTTTCACCACTACCACCAGCCTTGTGAATGAACCGGGTGGCTTACGCACACATATATAAGGGGTTTACAATAAGGGTGCATGCAAGCAAGTCCAAGATATGGAAGTCTCTCACCGTTACCACCTTTTAGCTGCAAGCGCAGTTATGCATGCATGTGTACCTGAGGAAAATACTGAAGTGCGTAATTAACTTACTGCGCTCTATAGTTAATGTTTTCTGTTTTTCTTGAAGCCTGGTATACATAGGTACTTAAATATTTAAAAGACTTTGAGCGATGGCTGGAGTTTATTTTAGGTTAAATATACTTAGTATCTATATATACTTATGTAACTCAGAAATGGTCCACCGCTACCTTTGACTCTGAAGTCCGACTCCCAGCAGCAACCCAACCGACGCCGTGATCATGTCTGTGCGAGGAGAGGTTTGAATGAGCAACATGTGGCAGATTGTATCTTTGCCAATCTGCCAGGCCACGCCATTGATAACCATCCATGGCTTTTTTAACAATCTGCCAGGCCGTTTGTCCCCCCTTTCCTATATTTATAGCAACTTGGCTTTCACAAAAAAAGGTTCCGTTACCATCTTCAGCAGGTAGGTTGCTCTATATCGGCGAGAAGGGAAGGTCCGAACCTTATTCCTAGCCGAGCTACGTTCAGAGGAACGACTGGACTGTAAGTAAAGTTCTTTGGTACGTTCATTGCCAGCCATTTCGTCCATCAACTCGGCCATGGATACGCTCAAGGAAGATACACACTTCTTTCGAGTAGAACATCTGATACAGAAGGGTTCCGAACTGGCCAGTCTAATCAGATATGCTCACGATCAGTGCCGTCTCTGCCATAGAGACCTTCACCATAGCGGACTTTATCTGATCAGTCTGCAAACCTGCAGATCAGCTGCGAGATATCAGAAGAGTAAGGTAGCGTGTATCCTTGGATATCTCTTGATGCAGTATCGCGATATGCTTTGATAAGTTCTCTCGGGAGGAAGACTTTGGCCACAAAGTTATATGTTGGCGAAAGCGTATGGATTCAACCAAGGGCAATGGTCCTGTCAAAGCATTTGCATTCACTTGATCCTCAACACACTCAAAGATCATGTAAATGCAAGGCCATTCTTACGAGATATTCAACTTCCAAGAACCGAAGGAATGAAATATACCAAAGGGGAGGAAGCAGTGAAGCAGCAGCGACCATAATACTGCGGCTAATCATCAAGTTCGGGCAAGTATAGGCTCCAAATATACTACAAGATTTCTTCAAGCAGTAGAGATACATCCAATGCTCGAGTGGCCAAGCGGTAAGGCGTCGCACTCGTATTAATGTGCAATGCGAAGACCACCGGTTCAAATCCGGTCTTGAGCATATTTTTCTTGTCATACTCCTACTGGTTGACTTTTTGTGCTGGATGTTCTTTGACCTCTTTGAATATTGCACCTTATGTTTTGAGGCTGTGTTTTGATTTCAGACTAGAGGGGGAGGCTTGAGAGCAGGTCTTATTGATGAAGGCGTGTACTGGAAAGACCATTGTATTCTTGTCACCATTTGCTGCGTACCTGTAGTCTTGGAGTTTGTTTGTTTGAATCATAATGTATTCGGCCGCTTGCGGCCATGACATACTCTACTCCTTTTCCTCCACACATCACCAGTGTGAGCCTTGGGTGTCCCCTTGGTCCTCTTGGATCCAGGTTGTGTGCTCCCTCTCTCCTTGCCCCCATTTCCACCGTAGTCTTGGAGTGTGTGCTTCCTAGAGTTCGAGCCTATGCTGAGCGAGCGGCAAATCGCTAAATTCCCATTGAAGAAAATGCAGATTTGAGAGCTGTGAAACAGCAGAATCCAATGTTCGAGTGAGGATTCGATCTGTTTCCCACCTCATGACCAGTCCCAGCTTTGGCACACGCAATCACCCGTTATATGTCAGATATATGCCATCTTGCCTGAGTATCACCAAGGGGATTCTTGGTATAGAAACATAAACCACACAATATCTTCATAAGCCAACATCCATTTTCACTTCACTCTGGTATTCTACCTAGGTACACGCATGTTCTATACCAACCGCCCTAGAAAACGAAAAAAAAAGCAGCCTACAAAATCACTAAAGAAGCAGCAACTTTAGATATGGAATGAAAAAACAACGAAGATTTGAACCCCATGTGCGGAAAGAAAAAAAGCAGAAGTATCAAAAACCAACCCAACCAACCTGCAATGAAGCTCAAATGTTTACACCCCTCCTCCTCTTCCAGTGCATTCCGATTACCCCTCCTTTCATAAGAAAAATGAAATCCTTGATGACGTCATTCTTTTCGTTGGAGGTGATCAATTTGAAAATTAACAAGGTGAACTCGCTCAAGAGAGTGCGACTCTGCCGTACAAATACAACCTCATCTGAGAAGCCACTACGAGCTTCCTCCCCTATCCTTCTGTAGCCGCTGGTCGACGCGTTCCCTACACATCGATTAGCCTACATCCTACATCCTTCCCCCCACCGACAAACAACGTACCTATGACCCCTGTTCTTAACATGGACCAAGAAGCTATCGACCGTCTGCTCTGGGCCAGGAGTATACAACTTCCCGGGACAATCATGACACCTAATTCTTGGGATCCACTTCCACTTCACAGCGCCGCTATGGTTCGGCAGCGCAGCCTGTTGGATACTTTGGCCCGTTTCAGCATCGATTGCTACTCTTCGCATCGCTGCCTCGAATCTATCTGACATGTATGTCTCCCGCAACTTTGAAAGTGCGGTAGAGAGCCATTCTGGCGGTTGCTGGGATGTGTAAGTGTATGGATCAATGGAGAGGGAGGGAAAGAGGGAACTCACAGGAATGTCTTCGGCTGAGGGGGGAGGGATTGAGCGCGGTGGGGGAGGATGAACTGGCAATGGGGAGGGTGTAGCAACAGGGGGAGAGGAGGTTTGCGGTGCCTTTTGTGCCGGCGGTTTTGGTGGTAACATGGACGCTTGTTGTTGTTGTAATTCTTGCTGTTTCTTTTGCATTGCCTCTTGCTGCTGCTCTTTAAGCTTCGCCGCGTCTCGACGTTGCTGCTCCGCGTCTCGACGTTGCTGCTCCGCTACCCATTTCTGCAACTTGGGTGCGGAAATTTTTATCTTGAATAGTGCCGAGTCTTGGTGAAGTGGGACTCCTGCACGCCGTGGTAATGTGTTATGGACAACTGGTGGGGGAAGATGCACTGGTGTTTGCTGCGGAGTCTCGTGTCGTAGCCGTTCCGCGTATCGATCGCCTCTTTCTGACCGTCCATGGTGCGGCTGTGTGTGGTGGACCTCTGGGGTTTGGGAGCGTGCTTGTGAGTTCACCTTTTGAGCGTTGAGAGCTGCAACCCGTTGTCGGCGAGTCATGTTGTTGTAGCCGGGGATTGTCTTCTCTGGTGGTAGGTCTTCAGGTTCAGACTCGCTTTCTTCATCATCCGAATCACCATCCTTAACCTGTTTCACCACCATGGTCTTTTCAAGATCGGTGACCTTCTGTACGGCGCCTGGTAGAATCGAGGAGACGATCTGTGTTCGGTGGGTCTTAGGCATGTCCTTGAGGTCGGGGATCGTTGGACCCCCACGACGGTTCACTCTTCGTTTCAGACGGCGTTGCTCACGGGATTGACTCTTTTCGGCGCGGTCCAGCTCGTTCTCAGATAGTTCGTAAAGGAGGGGTGTGAACTCCTTTGCGAGGATGTACGGTCTGAATACAGACGGCATTGGAGATTGCAGCATTGCGGAGCGCACATCCTCATCTTCGATCGGCCGGCCATCGAATGGGTGATTGGTGACATACAGTGCCTTGGTGAAGAGTTGACATTGTTCTCTAATCGAGTGTGCGATTGCTGTCGTAAACTCACCCGAAAGCGACAACTCTCTCGTGAGCAGCATTGCAAAGTCCTCTGGCGAGTTCAACGGGTTGTTGATATCCCACTCAAACTGATCCACCAACGTATGTTGCCCAATCGTGATATTAAGCTTGATAAGCACCCGCATATCATCATTCTTATACGCCGTATACGGCAATACTGGGTCCAGCGGCTCGTCAGCCAAAAACACGTGCGGATGATAGTCTGTGACTTGATCCCGGACGCTGTTCGTCACCATCGCAATCAGCTGCGCATTTAGCGGAAGATGGAAGTCCTCGACCAGCTGCTCTACAAACAAGTCCAACGGCACTGTGCGCTCGTGCATATTGTACGTGAATGTATCGCGTAGCTTGATCTGATTAAAATCTACATCGAGCCGTACAGGTACCAGCATCTCCACCTGGTCCGCCTGGTCCTGCAGCTGGGCCCGTGTCAACCGCAACTCTCGTGCCTTCCTTCCGCCAGGCCG
This sequence comes from Trichophaea hybrida, assembly GCA_015178995.1. Classification (NCBI taxonomy): domain Eukaryota; kingdom Fungi; phylum Ascomycota; class Pezizomycetes; order Pezizales; family Pyronemataceae; genus Trichophaea; species Trichophaea hybrida. The sequence goes on from WHVE01000095.1 coordinate 68,800, forward strand.
TTTGCGCTGGCACGGATATAACACGCGCGCATTCCCGTCGGTCGTGCCATTTCCGTAGCCGGCGTAGCCATATCCAAAGACAGCCCCTGGGTTGCGACTCCGCTCCCGCCGCAGCTGGTGGTAGTATTCGATTTCTCGTCTTGTGTAGCGGATCAGCTCGTGGGAGGCAGAGTGCTGCGAGTGGAGCGCCGAGGCATGGAGTTGGTCGCGGTGAATGTACTGTTCGAGATGCAGGGCTGTAGTGGTGGGGCGCTCCTTAGATGTTTCATTCGAGGATGACGAAGGTCGGGTCGAAGGATCCTTTCCTTTGACTTTGGACTTTAGTGGTGGCTTGTGATCGGGCGCGTCAGCTGTTGGGGAAGTGTACGAGTTATTATTAGGCGACGACGGCTGCGAGGTAGAAGAAGCTGTGTGGTTGTTTCCATTGTTGTTACTGTTTCCAGAAGAAGGGGAAACTGGGCCCTTGGATGGATTTGATGACTGCTGCTGCTGTTGAGTCTTTGTGGGAACGGTCTCAGGAAGGGGGGAGTGGACACCGGCCAGAGATGTATCAGGCATCGTGTGTGAGATGAAAGATAGGAGGGGGCGAACGAGAATGGATGACGCAGTCGCGGTCGGGGACTGACAGGCGCGGATTTGCAGCGAAGGGGGGATGTATCTGGATCTGAATCTGGATGGGCGGGAAGGGAGGTTGATTATTGCTGTGCTGGTATAGAGCAGAGAGAACCACAGCACAACGAGGCGACACGCAGAAAGACTCAAGGCCGCCTCGCGAATACGCAGCAGAGGGCAGAGTTCACGACATCGCCATGATACTTCTGCTTAGCCCTCTCGCATGCTTTTATTCTTATGATATACTCGGCCAGTTTTTTACAGTATTTCACATGGCAGAGACGCTAACACTAAGAAAGTAGTTTGGCTGTGTGGTAATTGGCGCAACATAACGTGCTCGGGTGGAGGCTCGGAAAAGAGAAACTCGAGATCGTTCGTCCTGCAGCCAACCCTCTCGCTCTCTCTGCGAGTTGCATTTTAACAGGAAGGGAAACTCTGTGCGTTGGGTTGGGTCGAGTTGAATCTCAGATCTGCTAGCTTAGCCCCCAGCAGCTGTCAAGGCGACTTTTCTGCGCAGCCGTCCGCCCGAGACGAAAAGCTTCTTTCGTGATTGCGATTGTGATTGCGATTGTGATTGTGATTGCTGCACATGCGCCGTCATCCCAGCGAGTTTGTCTGCCAAAGGACAAACCGAATCCCCCTCATTATCTCCACTCCGGCGACGGACCCGGTTGAGATCCAGCCCCAGAGATACGACACAAAACAAGTAACACCTCAGTCACAAATAATTACTTGTACAAACTGAATTCATCATGATCCTAGACGCACGAATCCCCGACCTATTGTCAAGGGATGCAGAAACCGGAAACAGGCAAAACACCACGATACAGGGCCCCAAAAGCGACACGAAAGCAAGGTAAAGCAAACCCCACAGCACAAACTCCAACTCAAAGAGCAAAACCATGCCTATCCACCCAACAACAACAAAGTAAAAGCCGCAAAGAAGGTAATCGTTCAGCAACACAAGCACTACCTCTTGCCCAGATCACACATTATCTATCTCAAACTCCAACTTCCATTCGTCCACTTGCTCGAACTTCTTTTTCAGTTCCTTCAGCTTCTTTCTCCCCGCCTTCCCCACTACCCCATCCCCCATCTCTATCGTGCTAGCAGGATCACTATCACTACTCGGCACCTTTGAGTTCCCCTCCTCCCCTCCCAGTTCAATAGGCTCGTTCGCACTGTTATCCAACGGCTTCTTGGTGTAGGTCTTTGCTGGTGGTCTTGTGAGGGGACGGGACCATGCGTTGTTCGTTGCCTTGGCTTTTGCGCTGGTGGTGCTTTTGCTCTTGGTTGTTTTCTTGGTAGTGGCGACTTGGAGTTTATTTTTACTGTCCACTACTTCATCCTTGGTGAATATATTAAGAGGATCCCAGGTTTTAGTCGTGGTTTTGCGTTTAGGTAGGAGACCGCGAAGGGTGCTCGTTTTCACCGCAGTTTGATCAGGCACTGCAGTTTGATCAGGCACCGCAGTTTGATCAAGCACCGCAGTTTGATCAGGCACCGCAGTTTGATTAGGCTCTGCTTTTTTGCCCCTGGTTGCTTTTGTCTTTACTGTACGACGACGCTTGTCGGCTGGGGAGGTCTTGAGGGGCAAAGACTCAGTCGCGTCTGAACTGCGACGTTTCCGTGAGGGCAAGGGTGAGGGCGATGATTCAGGAGGTTGAATGACTTCGCCGCCTTTGGCCCTTGGGGTCACTTCCACTGATGATAAAGACTTTGGCCTAGGATCTGAATAGATTATGAACTCCTGGCCGTCCACCAAGAACCCCTTTCCTCCTTCTGGTCGTGGCAGTGAAATCTTCTGTGGCGGAAGGACCGGAGTACCGCCTGGACCAGCCTCGTCCTCGTCTTCTGTGATCAAAAAATCGGACGGTCTTCCGCCCCGTCTCCTTGGAGTCGGTGAGGGAAGCTGCAACATATCATTCTCATCTTCATCTCCAGTTCCAATAGGTTCCAATGTCTTAGTATCAAGATCCTGCAACCTCGGTCTTTCAGCAGACCCCACTTTCTTCTTCGGTGTGTATCCCTCATCAGACAAAAACTCAATCACTAATCCCTGCTGACCACCTTTGGGCGTCGACTGTCTGATTGGCGGGGAGGACGCGAAAGAGGGTAATCGAGGGGAGTGGTTCTCAGCGTTAGACGATTGCGCAGGCGAGGAAAAGCCCTTTTCGAGCTCATCAGGGTACAGCCGTCTAGCAGGGGTCGAGGGGATTATGGTAGAGGGGGTTATCTCTCGAAATTCCTCCTCCGCAATTGGAGACGGTGATCTTGCGATGGTGGGCGCTGTACGACGCGTCGATTTCGTTGTTTTTGCGCTGGAAGTGGAGGATGAACGCGTTTTTGGTGCGAGTTTCTTTGCTGGCGCAGCTGGCTTTGTTTTGGTAACTGCAGTATTTCCTGAGCGCGATTTCCTTGTCGTTGGCGCCACTGGCGGAGACGAGCGCATTTCTGGTGCTAAGGAGCGGGTTCGTGTGGTTTTTGTTACCTTTGTCGTGGCTGTCGTTGCACTCTTTTTGGTTGGGGGTGCTTGTACTGGCTTTGTTGTTTTTTTCGTCATGGTGAAAGTGGATGCTTGTGTATCCCTTGGGGTAGGCGCCTGCCTTCTCAGTCGCAGCGGGCGCGTCATGTTCAAGATTGTAATTAAGGATTGTATCCGTATTTGGATCTGCAGGCGAAGGTAAGTGGTGTGGGAGTCGTGGTGAACCCAAGAGATTGGCGATTATTCCAAGATCAAACTCGGGTGTGTAAGCGAGCTTGGTTGCCAAGATTGTGACCGAGTGATGATCAATGAGTGTCATTAGATCCTCGCTATAGCAAAAAAGAAAGAAAAGAGCAATCGCCGATTGAATTGGTTTGTCCGCAGGAAAGATCGTAGCTTGGTCTTGTAGATGGAATTGATGTTGCTTCCTGTTGTCTCAATGTCCCTACTTGCGGCTCGCGTGATGACGATGTTTCATTTGGCCCCCTCCAATCTGAACTCACCAAACGCGCGTTCGAGACCCAATTCAAGCTCCTACTTTCCGTACCCGAGTCTGTATCCATACCCCTCTCTTGTAGCTACAGCTCTATCAATTCATCGAAGCGAGCATGGAGGAACGAAGAGGCTCCCGCAATAAGAAGAAAGTCCTGCTGATGGTACGTCTGGAGCTGTCGAGGACCTCTGTCGTTGAGTACCGACTGACTCTTCGATAGGGCAAGTCCGGCAGTGGCAAGTCCTCGATGCGATCCATCGTCTTTAGTAATTATGTGGCAAAAGATACCCGTCGCTTGGGCGCCACAATCGATGTCGAGCACTCACACCTCCGGTTCTTGGGGAACTTGACATTGAACCTTTGGGATTGCGGAGGGTTCGTCTCTCTCCCATCAATTGACGCCGATATGCATACAGCGCATTGATTACGGTGATCCAGTCAAGATGCATTCATGGAAAACTACCTCGCCACCCAGCGCGACCACATCTTCAAGAACGTTGAAGTCCTCATCTACGTCTTCGATGTCGAATCGCGCGAGTTCAATCGCGACCTCCTCACATACTGCTCCATCATCGAAGCGCTTTCTCAAAACTCGCCGGATGCCTCCGTCTTTTGTCTCATTCACAAGATGGATCTTGTCCAGGCTGAGCTCCGGGAACGCCTCTATCAGGAACGGTCTGTCGTCCTCCGGGAAAAGAGCATGGGAATGGACATCACAACCTTCGCCACAAGTATCTGGGATGAAACACTGTATAAGGCATGGGCCAAGATTGTCTACACCCTGATCCCAAATCTACCCCAGCTTGAATTCCACCTCAAACGGTTCGCCGACCTCGCAGAGGCGGAAGAAGTCATTCTATTCGAGCGCACCACATTCCTTGTCATCTCACACGTCACCCGAGCCACAGAACCAAATCCGTTCCCGGATCGATTCGAAAAGATCAGCAACATCGTAAAGCAGTTCAAGCAGAGTTGCACTAAGATGGCCAGCAACTTCACGGCGTTCGAGCTGCGCGCGCATACGTTCAGTGCGTTCATCGACGTATTGACGCCGAATACATATATTCTCGTGGTTATGCCGGCGAATGCGGCCGAGAGTGCGACAACGCTGGGGAATATTGCGGTGGCAAGGAGACACTTTGAGAAGCTGGAGAAAGACTCGGGGGCAGCTGCACATGCGGCGGCGGCGGGAGGTCGGTGGAATGGAGAAAACGGACATTAGGAGTGGCTGCACTCAATGGAGGAGGATGGAGGTGGAGGTGACACGACTTTCAATACTTAATTCTAATCGTCAACAATATACCCATTTCATATCCGGTTATTCTGGGGGAGGCTTCGCTCAGTCGTGTCAACGGCAGTTACCGCTTCGCTTTGATCAATGGACTTGTAGTCCGGCGGCGTGATCTCCGGATGTGAACGATCATGGAAGTGGAGGGTTGCTGGGTTTGAGGGAGTAAACTGATGCATGGGCAGGGCAAGGTGACGTAGTATCTGGGCTGGAGACGGAAGAGACTGAAAACTGGCACATAAGTATAGTGCCTAGGAAGACCAACGCACAGGGAATGGGTGACTGTTGGGTCATTGAGATTTCTAGATTACCAAACGCGTTAGATGTAAATTTAAGCCCTAGCAATGATGAGAAGTTGGGATTATTTTGCTTGACAACCTCTTCGAGCACCTTTACTACTCATAAACTGCCCTCCCCCTTCCTCCACCTCCACCTTTGTCATTTCAATTATCCCCACCACTACCACCATATCCAGATCCAACTCCTTATTCACACCCTCAAACACCCCAGTCGCTGCATCCTCCTCGGATTGCCGCTTCTACCGCTGCCCTTCTCGCCGCCTCTTGAATTGATAGTCGTTGAATCACGAAAACATTCTCCCTAAAGCCAGGACTATTATCATGACTCCGAGAATAGTGAAGGCTATGATCATTTCTGCGTCATGTATTGTGGTGGGACTGATATTATTTTTGTGTGAATTTGAGGTTGCTATTCGTAGCAGATATAAGAAACACTACTATGTACAAAGGCTTCGTTCGATACCAATCGCCGGCAAGTGATACTCCAAGTAATAATAAGATAGATCCCAATACGCCCCCATATCAATATTAGCTCCAAAAATGCAAGAAATATCGTGATATGTTCATCCGGTCACATTCTTTCCATATGTAGCCTCTTCTGGCTCTTGGGGAATCCTCCTCTCCTCTGGTAGATACTTGCCCTCCTTCCTCCACCTCTGCACCACCAACGCAGCAACATTATCCCCCATTAGGCTGCCCATCTCCACGCCTGTTGACAGCTCATCCATAGCGCCTGTATACCACAAATTGTCGTCCAAGAGGATATCGCTGAAGATGGTCCTTGGCTGCAGAAGCGGGTGTGCTGCCGGCGACTATATAATAGTCAGATATGCTAGCAGAGTATGTTTGTGTGTGGGTGGAAGGGAATAATTACGAAGTGTCTATAAACCCAGCTAATAGTTTTATCTGTCCCACCCAACATCCTGTGGATCTCTTCATCCTTCAACTCCTCCGCAGAAACGACTTTGTATACATACTCCCTCCTTCCCCACCTAATAACCTCTTTAATGCGGGAAAGGACCCAGAATGGCGCATGACCCATTCCATCTTTCCCTGTTCCCCCCGAGATTTCCCTGTACTCCCATGAACATGGCGTGGTGAGGATTAAGCCTGGTATTTCTTCCTGTCCCGAAAACGCGTTCGAGGAGAGCTCGTGCGGAGAGGTGAACAGAGTGTAGTGCTGTGGAACGTAGGATACGTTGTGCGGTGTATTTTCAAGCGTGATGTTGAGGCTTGTCAGCACCCATGGAGTGGCGAGGACTACGGCATCAAAACGTTCTACTGTCTCCACACCCGATGGGGAAGAAGAGGCAAGGAACCATCCGCCCCAACTACCCTTTGCGAGCCATTGGACGCTGGTTTCAAGGTTCACTGACGCACCACTAGAAGAAACCATCCGCTCCCAAAGTCCTGCCATCCCGTCTTCGCCATAAATAGATAAGGCGTCATTATTATCCGCAGCTGTGAACGCTCCCACACCGCTAATTGTGCCGAGGTTTTGGGCATACCGCCCGCGAATCCAAGGGTTGAAGATTTCGCGTTGAAAGTTTTCTGCGACACCTTGTGAGGAGAGGTAATGTTCCGCCGTTTCTACGGCATGTTGGGATAGGTCGACGCTGTTGATGGCGGTGGAGAGATAATTGAATGGAATGAATGACGATAGCCGGGCTCGTTTCTTACGAAAATCGGAAACTATGTCCGCCGCCCGATTAGGGGACATCCCATAACGAACCCACAGCCAGAAAGTCCACCAGCCACTTTCTAAGAAGTTGCGGGGATGGGGTTCTTTGTAAGCCCAGGAGCGGCCATCGTATCTGCCCACATGTTGAGCGTCCTTCAGGGAAACAAAAGGGGAGAAACTTACACGCCAAAGCTCCCAGATCCTCTCCCGACTAGATCGCCTATGCCGTCTTGGACGGCAACTGTTCTCAAGCCAAGATTATCCGCAGCTTTGATGAGGATAGAGGCGGATTTTGGAAATGTTGTGGCTCCTAGTTCGACGCTATCTCCGAAATCCGGCGAGAAGATGTCGACTGGGTGCACAGAGCGCCCGCCAATATGGGACCTCTTGTCGTAGAGTGTAATACGATGAGGGATATGAGCACTATCAGCTCGTTGAGCAAGATGGTAAGCAGTGGAGACGCCAGCGGGTCCGGCACCTGTGGGTGTTAGTGATTCCGTAAAGTGAGGGGCTGGATGGGGACATACCAACAATTGCAATCCGTCGTTCATACGGTGGTTCCGTGGCCCAGCGTATTATAAAACACATAAACAGCACCAAAACGTATACTATGATAATGACGATAACGAGAAAAAACAGTATGCCCAAAACCATAAAAATTGGCTCCGAATTAAGCTCAAGCCGTCTCTTCGACCTCCTGCGTTCCGGGAGCAGTGGTGTTCTCACTCCGGGAGCATCGTACCGTATTAGTCTCGTCTCAGTGACCCTCTGATGTTGTCTTTCCCCGGTAGCCTCATACCGTATTGGTCTCGCCTCGGTAACTCTCTGTTGCTGTGTTCTCTCTCCAGAAGCCGCATACTGTATAATATCTGCCCGTAATAGTCGCGCCTCAACGATCCTCTGGTGTTGTCTTCTCTCCCGTTCTGGAAGCAGCGGTGTTATCACCTCGGGGACCTCTTCATCGAAGTATCGTGGTGCTGGACCGGGCGAATACGGTGGTGGTGGATCATCCTCGTCGTTGCTGATGGCGCCGTAGTTATTAGACATCGGCCAATATAAATATATTGTCTCGCAGTAATATATGCTCTACAGTCGAGGTTCTCTGTCAGTTATGTCGCTTGTGTTCGCGGAATCGGTAACGTTGAGATGATGAGTCGTTAACACGCGACTGCTGCCTTTGTACAACTATACTTTGCCACTTTCATTCGCCGGTTGTCTCATCACACTCGTGCGCGGTCAAAATGTATGGAAGCGCAATTATGGATAATTATGTAGCGTTTGGCTGTTTCTGAAGTGGGCAAGATTTGTAATGATGGGAAAAATTGTAGTTTCTGACTTCGAGTGAGAGCCTGTGCACGGGACTCGAATGAAGATATGCTTCTGGATTAAAATACTTCGAGCATCCAGGAGCCCTTTAATGGGCGGGGCCGACTCGGGAGCATACTGTTACTCACGTGACCATACCGATGCGAGTGCTGTTACATGAATGGTTGGAGGTTTGTCCTCAACGGTACTAAGTTTTGTCAAAGCCCGTATGGCATGACACTACGGCCTTTTGCTCTATTGAATCCGTGTAGAGTCTCTTGGTGTGAGGGTCTCAGGTTCAAGAGAAAGTCGGATCATAGTAGAAGCATCCCATCATAAGTAGTATGAGACGGAGATGGACGTGAGACTACCTTCGTTCATTTCACAAAGCGGAAGAGATCCCCAAAACTGAAGAACGAAAAATAGCCTTTTGTGTCACTATTTTCAAGCTTCGACATACTGATATCATCAAAAGCCGAGAAGGAAGGATGATGGTGAGTTTTTGGTGCGACTATGAGGTCAAACAAAACAAGGTCTGTGTATTCGGCATCCGTGTTTCAAAATTCAAACTTGGGGGACTTCAGTTGCGCATAATTGAATGCACATATAACTCCCTCGTAAACGCGTAGTTTCTCCGAGTGATACCTCTTATGAGTAGGCATAGGGTTTAAGCCCTACTAGACATGCGAGCCCCCAGAGCACAGACCCAAATAAAACTGCGCCACATAACCCACCACCCTTGACTGGGGGTGGCGCCTCACATTGTGGCGCTATCTACACCACTGCAAATATCGAACCATTTTTGTCTAGTTTCCGATAACTAGAACAACGTTCTCTCGTTAGGTAAGTCGTTCCCGCTGATCTTTGTGATAAATTTGCTGATTCGGATTTAGAGAGCGATTGGTAGTGTTCGGCTGCTAGTGAATATCCAAAGGATATCGATGCTGCTCATATCATAGGTAGAGTTGCAAGCATTTCGACTGGTCATCTCACGCCAAAATTTGTTCCTTCTCGTCTTCGACATTCTTCTAGCTTGGATCTTGAATGGGTCTTGAAAGGGGAGGGGTTTGGGCGTTTCCCGAGTGGTTTAAGGTACGTGGTGTATCTACTTATTGGTTTTTGACAAAATCTAACCATCGTCTACTAGCGTAGAGGCTCCCATGGTCGTTCCTCTCGGATCACATTTAGTTTGAGCTTGAGAGGGTTCTTGAAGGTTACACTGAAGGAGAGTGCTTTGATGTTATTCAATGTTTTAGGGCGGCAGAACGTTCGAACTTAAGCTTGGTAAGTGGTGTGTTTCTATCCTCGTTTTAGCTGATTCTAATTATCGTCTAGTCGTGTGGAGGTTCCGTCCAATTTATCTTTGCATGGAAGCTTGTGTGGTCCTTGAAGGCTGCACTGGAGAGGTCTCAAGTGCTTCCTGAGTGCTCCATGGTGAGTAGTATATCTACTTGATTTGTTTTTGATGATATCTAACACCATCTAGTCGTGCGAAGATTCCTTTCACCCTTCTTCTCGGCTGACATTTGGCCTGAAACTTGAGTAGTGTATCTACTTGACTCGGTTTTAACAGGGTCTAACTAACCACAATCTCTTAGTTCCAACGACTGTGGGGATTCTCTGTTACGCAAACATGTCGTTACCGGCGAGTCCTTTGAGATAGGAGGTTGGGACTGGAGAACAGCTTAGGGCCGTATCAGGACATATTTTGGTCCTCGAAGGTTCAAGTTTTGAGTGCTTCTCGGTGAGAAATGCATCAATCTACATGATTCGTTCTTGACAAAATCTAACTAACCTCATCATCTATTAGTTCCAACGACTGGGGATTTTCGACCTAGAGTTGCCTGTTGTTGACGAGTCGTCTTCCGAAGTTGGAGATTGGGATTAACTTGGGGCCTCATCTGTCCTATTCCCATGTCCAGACTTTTTTCGCCTCGCTCGCAAGCTCATCGATATCGGGGCTGAGATTCCTGTCGTAGAGCAGGTCCTAGGTTTGCCTGTTGACGAATCATCTTCTGAGATAGAAGGTTGGGATTGGAGCTGGTGTGATGAAGAATCACAAGAGGATGAGAAGGTGAAAGCTTGGGGATTCACCAAGGTGGTAGATAAGGAAATACACTGTTGTTTCTGCGCTTTGTTCGTGTAATAACCATGATGTCAGAAACCTCAGACATTTTCTCCCTCACGAGAAACCTTCACGTTCATGAAGCAGAATCTAATTCCTCCAGCCATATATCCTGCGTAAACACCGCCCATATCTTCACAACAGACCTGATCTCGAGATCCGTGATTCCTCTTTCAGCTTTCCCACCGAGGAGAAAATCGGGGGCATGAATGTAGTTGAATTAGCGCCGAACCTCCATTTGCCGCAACCTGTTCATTGAGAGTCACTCAGTTTATATCTGAAATCGGCTCAGAATTGATGATAGAAATCTCACTGCCCAGTGTAGCTCAATGGTAAATCACAGCCTCCAATCCACGCTGAAGAATCTCTTTACTAGATGAAATATAACAATCCCACCATACTTAGTATCATACAACTACAAATATCTTACACCCTCCCCACATTACCATCCATCCATCCATCCATACCTATAGATATACCTCACAACACTTAATAAAAAAAAAACAACCAAAAAACGCCCCCTCCTCATCACTCCAAGAACCTCCCTAAAATCAAACTCTGCACTAAATCCTCATCATCAATCACCTTTAACCCCTTCTTATACTTCCACCTCTCCTTCTCCGCAACCAACACACAATCCCACCCGTCCCCATCCTCCAACACCTTCTCTGCCGCCGCCTCCAACGTCTTCACAGCAACAACCTTTTCTGCACCTTGCGCTAGGGCTAAGAACGTAAACGCTTTCTATCTCTTGTTAGCCCACACACCTACGCTGGGATAAGGGAAATACCATCTTCTCCCCCCCCAACCCCTTCTGTATAACCAGTACCTTCCGCCCCCCCAAAACCTTCCTTCGTTTTTCAACTACTTCTACTACTTTTGCAGTGTCTGCACAGAACACGGGGAGCACTCTACTCCGAACTGCACCGTTGAGAAATTTCGATTCTCCAGCGGGAAGGAGGTAATATTCCCAATCCAGCACCTTTCCTTTCTTAATACAGTCCTCGATCCACCGGCTGGATAGACACGGTAATCCCAGTGCTAGAGCCTGGAGATACTTCGGGCGGCGGGAATGCGAATGAGCGATTACCGCCGCGAATCCAAGGTTTTGAGTTTCCGGGCGGAAACGGAGGGTGGTAGCGGGGGAGTCAGGGTCAAAGTCTTGGAAAAGCTCGTTGAAGCCTGAGTCGAGAATGCGGCCACCGGAGGAAAGGATTTTTGCCTGTGTGCTGCGTTTGAGGGTGTCGTTTTCGCCACCGAAGGAGAGGGTGAAGATCATGTTGTTGAAGATGCCGCTACCGCGGGAGATAGGGGGGAGGTTTGTGGTGGAGGTTGTTGCTGGGGTTGAGGTCCGGCGGATACTGAAGGATTGGGCTGCGGCGTAGGATGGGCTTACGGTGCGGCGGAGGGAGGGGGCGGATGAGAGGGGGAAGGTCATGGATTTTGAAGATGTATCTCGAGCTGCGAATTGGGACCAGAGGGATTTTATGAGGTAGATATTTGTGACGGGGACTTCTTCAAGGGATGTGTTTGCGCCTGCGTTTTTGAGGGAGACGGAGACGATGGAGCGCCCGCGGATGTCGGTAAATGCGTCCTCTGTCGTTTTTAAAGGCGTGACGGGGTCTGCACCAGTGGGTGGCGTTGGGGCTGCAGGAAAGCCTTTAATGACATAAGTGGACTTTTTCATGTGCGGTAAGTCGACCTTTATCACATCTCCAAGTCTGAGATCTAGACTCCTGACGCAATGCGGCTCGAGAACATCCTCTGTTCCATCATCGAAAGCTACCCGGACCTGAAGCTGTGTTTCGGCGGGGATAACGGTCGCGGGATGGTATTGCAGTTTTGAGTCTTTGAATAACGCAAATACTCGATGAGGGGCAACTAATGATGTGCTGGATTGCATTGATATGATAACAGCCGGGTTATTGCTGGTCAGGGTGTCGTTTTCGTCCTCTGTTTCAGCCATAGGGCTATCCGCCATGGCAGTTGACGTGCGGCGTTGTGAAGCACTTCTAGTCTTTGGTTTGGCCTTGCTGACTGAGGTTTTGGCAGAGGATGTGCTTGTTCTTGCAGCTTTCGCAAGTTTGCCCTTGGCCTTTGAGTCGACTCTAGATGATTTTGCTGTAGAACGGGGAGGTGGTGGTGGAGGTGAGGCAAAGATTGGGGTTTCGGGTTCTTTGGGGGGAGGCGGTGGTGCTTTTTCTATCTCGATAACAGGAACAGGAACGCCGTGCCCTTTAGACGTCTTTCTCCGCTTGTTAGATCGGCCCTTTGGTGTTGGTGTTGATAGCGCTGGCACTTCTAGATCTGGCCGGTTCCCCACTCCAACGCTTTGCACTATATCAATCATATCAACCTCGTCTGCATCTTCTTGGCTGCTCAAAGGGAGTTGACTGTTGTTTAACGAGGCAAAACTTTTAAGCTCATATTGAGCTTTTGTTTGCTCATCAGATACTGAGTTGGTACTGTCTCCGCCGTTTCCGTCGTCTGCATCCCTTCTCCGCTTGTTAGGTGATCCGATCTCACCGGCCGTCTCGACTGGTGGTGTTGGAGCGGGGGGTTCTGAGGCTGACATATCTATGTTGCGGTTCGGCCTGCTTGTTGTCAAAGCGCCGTTCTGAATCTCTTCACTCGCAGGTTGGATCTCGGGGGCTTCCTTCGCATTCGGAACGGTGGTTGCCAGCGGCGAACTTCCCCGGACTTCGCGAGTGGGGCTTGATGGGTTAGGTGTCGGCGCTTGACTGGTTGGAGGCACCAAACCTGATGACTCCCGGACGTATTCAGGGCCATCTCTTGGTGGATTGGTGGATTCTTCGGTTCGCTCGGGTGGTGTGAGAGGCGGGGCGGGTATGTTGAATGGAACCATGTGTTGCAGTGACGCGGGATTGGCGCTTGTGCCGAGCTTCTCTACGGTTGGTGGAGCTGGCATTGGATGGGTATGGCGTAATGAAGCCGACGGTGCTTGGCTCCTTCTTAAATTAGAGTGAGATTTCGCACGTCGTGAGAGCTGCGGACCATGTAGTTGCTCCCAAGTTTCGTCCAAGTCAATATTAGGCTGGTGTAGTTCTTTCGGCGGACTGGCGGGGACTTGCGTTTGATGCACTTGAGTCGTCACGGGAGGAGGAGGTGGCGGTGGTGGTTGAGATGTCACATCATCCGTGCTCGGATTTTGCTTTTGATTGGTCACGTTCTGGCTCTCACCAGTCTCGTCGCCAGTCTCATCATCGCCTGGTATTTGGATTGATGGCTGTGTCCTGACATCAGACTTTACCGACCTTTCAAGTGCCTTAGAGCGCTTCTTTGGTTTTCGCGTAGCCTTCTTGGCAGCCTTCTTTGTGGCATCTCCGACTGTCCATTTCTTAAGTTGTTCAGCTCCCTGATTTCTCGCCTCCTGGGCCCTTCGCTTTCTATACTCCGAATCGGAAAATAGACCGTCGTCAGAGTCGCTCTCTATAACCTGTACCGATTTTGCACGTAGAGGACGCGGAGGAGGCGAGGATGGCACGACAGGAGAATTTGAACGTGCCCGTGTTGTTTTGAGATCATTTGACCTCGGCTTTGTCGGCGATTGCTCGCGATACTCTTTCAGAAATTCCGGTGGTTCAGTTGTACCGCGCCTTCGTGCAGCAGGAGAACTGCTGTCTTCCCAAATCGTAGCAGCCAAAGGCATAGACTTTGCCATCATTCTAGCAGCAGAACGTGGCGTCGGAGGAGGTTGCGAGTCTAGAGCTCTCGTTCTTTGAACGGGCGAAGAAGGCATATTGAATACCTGTGATAAACTGAAGCCCGTCCCAGCATCCATTCCACCCAAATGAGCCAACGGGTTATGTCCAAGTTTTACTGGACTTGATTGAAACCCGGGAGAATTGAAACGGCTCGCTTCGGGGAAATAGGCCGAACGCTCAGCGCAGTCGTCATCCAATAACATGTCGTCATCCGGCTCAGGCTCCGGCACGGTTGTTGGCGGAGGTTCACTACTGATTTCTATCGTTTCATGAGCGTGTGCGGGAGAACTCTTCTCCCCGGCCAGCTGCGAATGCCCATCTTGTTGCGAGTTCTTCGCCGACTGCGTGTTGTTAATACGTACCGCTCTCAGACTGGACGAATCCACTTGAGTTTCGCCGAGGTCTATCTGTGAATACGGGATCGAATAGGCCAGATGTAGACTCCCGGACTGGTCGTGGCTGGTGGGTTGCTCATGGCTGGCTGGAGTATGAGATGGTAGAGACGAGAGGATGGTCGGGGAAGCTGGTACCCTGTCTTCGGTTGATGTGGTCGGCGTTGACGTTGTCGGGGGTCCTGGTGGCGGTGGCTGTGGGGGCGGAGAGCGCGGAACTAGTGTTTGCGCGGGCTGTTGTTGCTGCAGGTCTTGGCCGGGGATTTTCTGTATAAGGTCAGCGTAAAGTCTAAAGAAAAGGAGAAGCAGCGAATAATAGATCGCATACTGAAAGGAGCTCCCGGAGATGTCGAACATCGATTGAAGCATCCTCTTCGATTGGCATGTCGATGACTTGTAGGCCAGCTTAAAACATCCGTGGTGGAAGCGGCGCCAGTAAGTGTAATTGGATTTTATAAACAGGTGCTCGTGGTGGAGTAAAATAAAGTCGAAAGAATTGTCTGTCCTGACGCGGAAAGTGGGAGGAACGCGTTCTGGATTGGAAGCAAGGGCTGTCAGAAGCTTTGGCGAGGCTTGGCTGCAGCCCACGTGAGTTCAACGCCTCGAGTCAGAGTGTAAGTTTACAGTGCATAGATACACTTGAGCATGTAGAGTACAAGTACCGGCTTACAGATACTGGCTGGGATGTGTAGGATATGTGGTATGATTCAAAGTACTGCCTTGGTACCCTGTCGCTGAATCAAACCACAATAAACCAATCGAAACGGAGAGGGCCAGGGAAACGTTGCCCATCAACCCATCACCCATTCTCACCCGATAGATCACGTGCTACAAATCCCCGTGTCTCACCAGCCACCTGCATGAAGCCGCAACTTCCCTAACCCGACCTTCCTCCCCCCTCCTCGTTTGTTAGCACCCAGCTCCACCTCATCAACCTCCAACAATGAGCCATCCCGCCGGCATAAACTGGTCAGCCAACAACCAACCCTCGAAACCACCATCCAATGCCTTCGCCAATCTCTCCCTGAAACCCACCCCACTCTCCTCAAGAACCACAACCCCCGGAGCACTAACGCCACAGAATGGTTCCGCATCAAAGAAAGCCGGCGATAGCTTCTCGAACCTAGTCTCATTCGGCCGCGACAAGCAGAACGCCAACCTCTCGCTACTGGAGCAGCAAAAGAAGCTCGAGGAGCAACGGAGGAAGGATGATGAGGAGCGACAGAAGAAGATGGATGCACTGTTCGGAGGTAGCGGGGGAGCTGCCGATGGGTTTTGGAACGCTTTGGATGGGAAAGGTAGTGGGGTGGGAAGCTCGTCAACGCCAGCTCACACGGTTGATGACGACGATGATATCCTAGCTGCTTTCAATTCCGCAGCTCTTGTCGATAATAGCTCTCACTTTCCACCACCTAGCTCTAGCTTACCTCCTGCGTCTTCCTCCGCAGGGATAGACATGCTACTAGACCCAACGCCTTCTTCGAAGCTCAAGACGTCAACGCCATCCGACCCGTTTGATCCCTTCGATGTCGAAAATCTCCCATCTCGCGATCGATTCCCGGCGCAGCCTACACCGCAGACACAGTATGATGACGATTTTGACATTCTTGGTGATCTAGCAAAGCCCGTCTCTGAGCTTCCTCCGCGACCACGACCACAGCCAACTCCATCCCCGCAGCCCGATTCACGCTGGCAGCCTTCTCCTCTACCACGCTCGGACCCTAGAGATCATGCGATTGCCGAGATTATGGATATGGGCTTTACGGCGGAGCAAGCAAAACAGGCATTGGCCGAGACAGAGTCCGGGGTGGACGTTGAAGCCGCTGTTGGGTGGTTGTTGGAGCAAGCGCACAAGAAGAGTAAACCTGCTACTTCAAACGAGCGCCCACGAGGAAATCAATCCCGTTGGGACTCAAGTCAGGACGGGGGAGAGAGAGAAAGTGACGACGACAGCGTTCCAGCATGGGCACGAGGAGGGAAAAGCGGCGGGGAGAGAGATCTTAGTGCTTACGCGGCGGAGGTCGGCGGCACGTTATTCAAATCGGCTAATAGTCTTTGGAGCACTGGTCGTAAAAAGGTGGAGAAGGCGGTCGCGGAATTCAAAGCTGATATGGCAGATGGCGGTGGGGATCTAAACCAGCCAAAGTGGATGAGAGAGCGCCAAATCCGAGAGGAATTGGAGAAAAGAGGCGCACGGGGTATCTCTCGAAACGACAGACCGTCTCCTGGACAGTTTGATGATGATGACGACGAACCAATCTCAGGTTCACAGCAGGAAGTGCCAATTACAGATGAAGCGTTGATGCTAGAAATAGGGAGTGGACCTCCGCAGCCAAGAAGGAAGCAAGGAGGGGAGAAACCCCCGTCAACAGCGCCCTCCAGGGATCTGGGTATGTCAGAAAGGGAGCAGATACAACGACAACGTATGCAAGACATGGAAGCGGCCATCCGGGAGAAAGAACGAGAAATGCGTGAACGGGAACGTGCGAGGGCGGCTTCAGCCATCCCTGACAGTGCAACTCGAAGAGCAAAGCTGGCGGTCGAAAACGAGCCAGTGTACGTTTCACGCAACCGCCGACCCCCCCCTCCTACCGCTTCCCCGAAGCCCTCAACTTCAGAACCGGGTCTTCTCAGCGGCGGGAGTGGTGGCGGCCGAGCCGGTAGTTCGTCACTTAACCCTTTTGCTCGCGATATCGCTGTGGAACGCCAGCGCACCGCGCACCCACCCACTCCAACCCCAACCCCACCACCGCGCCGCCGACCTCCTCCCCAGAAACGCCCCAGTGTCCCTATCTCGCCCTCTGCCATCTCCAAATCCAACGCATCTCGGCAACAAGGAACAGAAGCCTTCAAACGCGGTGACTACACAGCCGCACAAGCATTCTACACAACCGCCCTCAATCCCATTCCCGACCTGCACCCCCTCCGTATCATAGTCCTCACAAACCGCTCCCTCTGCACCGTAAAACTCGGCGATCCCAAATCCGCACTCATAGACGTTGACGCAATTCTCACCATCATCGGCGACTCCCGCGGCGAAGGCGAAACAATCTCTCTCGACGGCGCAGAAAAGGGAATGAAAGAATACTGGACAAAGGCAGTATCGAGAAAAGCAGAGTGTCTAGAGCAACTCGAGAAATGGGCTGACGCAAAGGCGGCTTGGGAATTAGCACTCACTGCTGGAGGTAATGCCGCTGCTATTAATGGAAAACGTCGTTGCGAAACTGCTCTCAAACCGAAGGCGCCGCCGAAACCGAAACCGAAACCTGTAGTTGCTCCGCGAAGACCCCCACCGGTGTCTGCGAAATCTAGCGGCGCAGTGACGGCATTGCGACAGGCAAACGCTGCTCAGGAGAAGCAAGATGCTGAGAGGCTGGAGTTGTACGATGTAATACACGAACGGATTGGGAACTGGAAAAACGGGAAGGAGGGGAATCTTAGAGCGTTATTGGCAGGATTGGACACTGTACTCTGGGAGGGAGTGGATGGAAGAAGGTTGGAATGGGAGAATTATTGGTGCCACAGAAGTGTAAGATCGCGTATATGAAGGGGATCGCAAAGGTGCATCCGGATAAGGTATGTTTTTCCCGGTTGAGAATTAGTGAAGTGGGGAGGAGGAGACTGATAAGGATAGATCCGGCCAGACGCTACGACTGAACAGAGGATGATTAGTGCGGCGGTGTTTAGTTTGTTAAATGAATCGTGGGATAAGTTTAAGGCGGAGAATGGACTGTAATGGATGGAGGAGTTTTTTGGTTGGATGAAGAAATGTTTTTAGAGCTTTTGTTTATGGTTGGTGGGTTTCTTGTAACTACCTTTCTTGCTGGTTGATGAAACGAAGGATGAGTGGGGGGTATTTAAGTAGCCCGTCTAGCTAGAAGACACCAATACGCTAAGACAAGCTCCGTTCCTCTCTCACGCAGATGCAGCGGTTAGAGTCGGCAACCCCCAGCGGCTATGGCGTCTAAGCCCCTCGGGTTCCGACGTCAGTACCCCGCCCCAGCAATCATCGCCCACTTCTCCTCTTCACTACTACCACCACTGTTCCCCCACATCCCACTGGACCACGAAGCTTCATGTCCACTACTATGTCAACAACTCCCTCCATCCTCTCCACCAAATACCCGGCCAAAGCTCACTGTGAAGCCGTCGCAAACTACATCCGCCGTTTGCGTCCCGACGTAACAGACGGTCTAATCTACCTCGAATCCGGCAAATCCACCTTATTTGAGGACTGTGACCAAGAAGGCATCCTGATCCTCCCCCCCTCCTCTTCTTCTAACAAAAAAAACCCCACAGCAACCTTCCGTCAACGCCGCCCATTTTTCTACCTCACCGGTTGCTCCCTCCCAGACTCCTACCTAACCTACAGCCTCCCCACAAAATCCCTAACCCTCTACATCCCCGCATCAACCCATCCTCCGTCCTCTGGTCCGGCCTCCCACTTTCCCCGAAGACGCAAAGCGCGAATTCGACGTCGATGATGTACAGACTACAGACCAACTACCTTCCTCCCTCTCCTCCTCGTCAAAAACACTCTTCGTAATCCCAACACAACTCTCCCACCCCTTCCCTTCAGTACCAATCGACACCACAATCCTCCACACCGCCATCTCCGAGTGTCGCGCACTCAAAGACCCCTACGAAGTCGCCCTCATCAAAAACGCCAACGCAATCACCGCTTCCGCCCACCACGCCTGCATGCGCGCTATCAAGTCCGCAAAAAACGAGCGCGAGCTCTTAGCAACGTTTACAAGCACGTGTATCTCCTCTGGCGCACCGAGTCAGGCGTACACGGGGATATTTGCGGGGGGCGGAACGCAGCGACACTACACTACATCCACAACAACGCCTCCTTATCGGGAAAACAAAACCTCCTTCTCGACGCCGGAGCCGAGGTACGGGAGTACGCATCCGATGTGACACGGACATTTCCCGTTTCCGGAAAGTTCGGTAAGGAAAGTAGGGGGATCTACGATATTGTTTTAGGCATGCAAAAGACGTGCCTTGCGGCTTGCGCACCGGGAAAGAGTTGGGATGATATACACGTTCTCGCACATAAAGTTGCTATTGAAGGGTTGTTGGATCTTGGTATCCTTAAGGACGGCAGTGTAGATGAGATTCTCGAGAGCCGGACGAGTTGTGCGTTTTTTCCGCATGGGTTGGGACATTATTTAGGTATGGATACGCACGATACCGGGGGGAATCCGAATTATGAGGATGAAGATAAGATGTTTTGTTATCTACGGAAGCGTGGACCGTTACCGGTTGGTGCGGTGATAACGGTTGAGCCTGGGGTATGTACTTGCTGCACGGAGGGGGGAGGTGGGGGGCTAACGGAGGGATGGGGGACAGATTTATTTCTGCGAGTTTATTATTAAGCCGTATTTGAACGATCCGAAACATGCGAGGTTTATTGATGAGGGGGTGTTGGAGAGGTATTGGGATGTTGGTGGGGTTAGGATTGAAGGTGAGTGAGATGCAGAGAGCCCCCCAACCCCCGCCGCTAATGAAGGCAGATAATATTTTGATTACCGAGGATGGGTATGAGAATTTGACGACGGCGGTGAAGGAGGTGGAAGATATGGAGAGGATTATTAATGGGGAGTAGATGAGGGGTGGGGATTAAGGGTCGATGGGGTGGTATTGTTTTTAAGGGATGGTTGGAGTAGGGGTCCTCATATCCCAATGGGATACAGGATATCACTGATGGAGTTATTGTTTTTTGCTGGGTTCGGTGGGTAGAGAATTCTTCGTGCACTCAGGCAGTGCTTCATGTGGGCAGTGGGTTGGAGTGCAAACAAACCCTTGCCCCAAAAAAACACAGATTCTCACCCACGAGAAAGGTCAGAAAAAACCCAACAGCTTTTATATCCCCCATATCATGCACCCAATTACCTATATACCCCCCCCCCAACTAAAGCAAAGAAACATGATCTTATGGTATAGAAACTTAGAAAACAAAAAACAAAGGAATGGATAATACAACCAACAGACACCTGCGAAAAGCAAACCCCCCCAACCCATTCCAACCCACCACACCATATTCCCTACTCCCCTCTAATCCTTCCACCTATTCAAAAACCTCTGCATAGGATCCTCCGGATGCGGCGCTGGCGTAGCCTATTCCTCATCAGCCTTTTCCTCCCCCCAGTATGCACAACACTTACATTATTCTCCAAACTCGTAACCTTATAATCCCAACTCATTGTAATAGTAGTCTGCACAACTGGATTCGAACCCTTCGTTTTAAACACGGTATACGCGCTTGTCGGGAACATCCTACTCCTCGTTTGTGCAGTAATCTTATGCCCTGGCTGCGTCTGAATCGGCGCATACCGCGTAGGTCCGGTTTGCATGGTATACGGGACCTTTGCTTCTTCCTTCCCACCATCTGCGGGAGCGGCAGAGTTCTTTGTGGTGTCTTGACTTTGTGGCGGGGATATGTCGCCTTTCTTTTGCTCTACCACCGCCGCGGGGAGGAACGTACCCGTCATGGAGGTGAGGGTGAAACGTGGAGAGTAGTTCACCGTGAATCCACCTTTGGCTGCTACTGTTTCCATTTTCAGGAAGCTATGTGGAGAGCAGGGGTTAGCAGGGGAGGGGTGAAGAAGCGGGGGGAAGGGGGGAAGGGGGGAGGGTACTAGACGTTACCGGATTCACCGGCCGCAGCAGGGATTAGGAATTTTGTAGATGTTGAGGAAGCGGAGAAGATAGAACCTGGTGGGCCAAGGACTTGGTCACATAGCTATTTTTATTCGCCCGAGTGAGCCTGCGAACGAACACAGGGGGAGGGAGGCGGGGGAGGGACAAACAGGAACATCATTACTACCCCAACAAAGGTACACGTTGAAAGTTGAGAACTCATCTAGAGCTGGGGAGCCACCATTGTCTTTCCATTTCATTTCTACCGTGCTCCCGCCTGCCCATTTCGTGTTGGCGTTTGGGGTGGTGATCTCGACGTCCGCCAGGGACAGGGGCAGAAGTACAAAGTGGATGATGAATGTGGCCAGAATAGTAGTATAGTAGCGCATCGCTGTGTCAGCAATATTCGGATTGGTTCGTGGATGGTGAAGATGTCAAAACGAGCGTAAGTATAAAGAGAGAATTTGGGAATTACAGTGTGAAGTCGAACTTATGTTGAGAGTTCGTTGCTGAGGCTTAGAAATTCTAGCTAAGCGGCGGCGATCTGCAGGGGCTGCCGAAAAAAAAGCAAACTTGCATCTAAGAAGCCGTGCATCATTCCAACGGGTGCACGCCTTGTCACTTGTGAGAATGAGAATGCGTTTTTTGGATCAATCATGTTCACAAGTCCCAGATTTGTTTATCACGACAATTCAAGAGTAACGGACAATAATTAGTTCGCAGGTGCTAACGCTTCTTTTATCTTTACCGAGATGAGTCCCTAGTGCGAAGAATTGAAAAGACAAAGGTGAAGAAAAGAAAAAGACGGAGTAATTAGGTCGAGTTATAAGAGCTCGCCGTATAAAAAAATGAAGAACAAATGGAAAAAAAACAGAAGCCAAAATGACGGTTCAAGATATCAAACAAAAACAAATTGTAAGATCAAACAAGCTTAAGTGTGGGGTAATAAGCGATACAGCGAAATGAACAAAATGCCAACAGATGGGTAATATAAAAAAAATAGGGCAGAAAGGAACAGAACACAAATAGAAAAGACCCACATTAAAAGTATTAAGGGGATGATGCCGTCTCTCTCGGTGCCCCATCTCTTTAACTCCTTCCAAACCCAAAAAAGACCAAACAATGAAACCCTACAGTCGCAACAAATGCCAAAGGTATATGTTCCGAATATGCACCTCCACAAGAAATTCTCCCAGCTCTTTCATGAAACATTACCGATTAATGCTCATCCATCGCTCTAATGCATTCCGTCTTCTTCAGCCCACCCAGTCATACCTCCATATCCCCCGTTGACGGCAAGCCCGTGTTGCCCCTGGTGACTTAGAGCAGGCATGCTCAACGCACGATTATGCTGACCTCCGACTCTCAAGTTCTGGTTCGTTGGAAATCCGTTTCCATTGCTGTGACCTACACCATCTACGGCCAAGTTAGCCTGGCCAATTGGATCGAATTGCACCCCGGAATTCTGACCGTATACGGCTGCTGCCTGCGCTGCAATCTGTTGCTGCAAATTCGATGCGTACGCTGCAGCCTCTTGTTGCTGCTGCTGCTGAGCTAAGTAAACCTGAAGTGGGTTTGCAGCCGGGTTGAGTCCATTCACGCCGGGAGTAGTTGGCGTACCGTAGCCAGGGCTGTGAGACACGTGCATACCAGCTGGACTGAGTTGAGCTGGACTGCCTCCAGAACCAGAGTGCGAAAGACTAGGTTGTAATCCGCCAGAGGGTGGCCCGTTGACTGGGCTGGTGCTTGGCAATGGAGGATGTCCTCCGGAAGTTGGAGTTCCTGCCTGGTGGTTCTGGTTCCCATTCGTCGTCTGTCTAGGAGGGTTTCCACATCTATCCTTTCCAAAATTAATCTTGAAGCGTTTATATTCCTCTCTACCTCTCACAGCCTCAATAGCCTTAATAGCGTTTGCAATGTTCGTAAAGTTGACAAATGCACAGCTCTTCTCCCGAAGAGTGTTGACCAGTTCAATCTCACCATACTCAGAAAAGTCCTGACGGAGACGATCTTCTGTCCATGTCTCGTCCAAGTTACCGATGTAAACATTTCTGCTTGCACCGCCAGAGACAGCCAGGGCAATCGCAGGAGGAAGAGCACCGGAGTGCTTACCCCATCCAACCTTAAGGCGGCGGTTATGAATCATTAGACCTTGGATGTTAGACAAGGCATAGAAGCTGGCTGCAGCGGTTGGGTCGATGAATGTAACGAAGCAAATATGCTTGTCAGGGATGTACCGAATGTGATGCAACAATCCTCCACGAACCACGTTGCAAATCTCTTCGATAGTGGTTTCTGGGTGGATGTTTCCGAGATAAACGGTACGGTTTCCAAGGTTATTAATGCCTCCGGCGGAGGTAGCAACAGCGGCTGCAGCAGCAGACTGCTGTGCCAAAGCGGTCGAAATCATCTCTTTATCGGCGTTATTCAGAAGATGGGCGTATCCAGGGGCAATGCCGAGGTACTGGGCAGCATTTTGCTGCTGAGTCTTCGAAACGTATGCACAACGATCCTTACCGTAGTATACGCGGCGAGGAGTCTGCCATTTAGGCTCCTGAGGAAGTTGGTTGACAGCTTTAATGGCATTTCCGATAGAAAGGAAATGAACAAAACCAATCGCCTTCTCTCGAACAATCTTGACCGTATCAATCGGCCCAAACTTCCCAAGATCCTCACGAAGCTCTTCTTCAGTGACGTCCTCTGGCAGATTGCCCAGGTAGACATTACGGGAAGCACCCGACTGCTGAACAGCAATGGCAACAGATGTAGGCACCTGAGACGGCTTTCCCCAACCAACCTTGATATCCTGGCCACGGATAGCCAGCTTCTTCAAGATGGCGTCCGAGTGAAAATGAGTTGCCGAGGAACTGTCAAGAAACGAGATAAACGCACAGTTCTTGTCGGGAAGCAGACGCACTGACTCAATTTGACCAGATCGCACGTGACTTAAAATCTCCTCGGCTGAGGTCTCTGGAGGAATGTTTCCCAAGTACACTGTCCGAGACGTCCCGGATACTATACCGGGTGTCATAGGAGAGGCTGCAGTAGGGGACTGCTGCTGATAGTACGTGGCATATGGTTGACCAAACCCGGTAGGAGAACCAAGGCCAGAAGGACCAAGACCCCCGAAAGTAGGTGACAGGGGTTTGCCGACGTGGGTGTCTGCTGTGCGAATCCACCATGCATGGGGAACTGCGGGGACGTAAAAGCATTTGGCGTCCCAGGTTGGAAGGGCGAACCGAGCAAAAGCTGAGATGGAAGTAAAGGTGTAAACTGCATATTATCATACCCTATTCCCGGAGACGAAATTCCATTGTCCTGGAGCTGCGAAGCACCAGTATTAATAGAAGGCATGTTTATGCGGCGTCGGTTTGGATGGTTCAGGGTATCTGAGCTGAATCCGGCGGGCATATTGACTTGATCGCCGTTTAAACGGGCGGTGGTCGATTTTGACAACGAATGCGGAACACGGGAGTTAATGGTATTATAAGACGCGGTTCCAGATAGTCCTTCAAGGTGCATTGAACACAGTGGGTCCGGGAGGACAACCCTATCCGAAGTCGAAAGTCGTGGTTGTAATTAACGGCCCGTTGTTGTGATCCGAACGCTAGAGAGCCGTCAAACTCGGCGAAAAGTGGAGTTTATATTTTGGATACGAACGAACCAATCGAAATAAGAGATTGCGGGGTGGCTTCTGGAAAGCTCGGTAGCTAATATACTCGCAATTGACTTTTGAGAGGGGATTCGTGAAAAATCGTCAGCATTACTGTCATTGCCACTCAAAGTACTCTAACAAATTTGCCGGGATGACAAGGGGGCTAATGTCAGTGAAAGAGAATGAATGCACTTACTCAATCAAGTCGAATTTCTCAGCAACCTTCAAGGGAAAGCTGACAGCCCAAAGTAGTACCGCCACCGCTGCTGCCGTAGTAAAGGGGGAATACAAATTGTATCCTCGAAAATCGCACAACCTAACACGCAGCGCTCGAGGGACGAGAAGAACGGGAGGTATATGTACGGATTACAACGGTATGTCCAAGATCGGGGTCCACTAGAGCGAAAGCAGAAAACCGAAGAACTGGGTGGTTAAAGAAGGTAGTGGTGGGGGGGGAGGAATGAAAGGGGACGACGACAGGCCCGACAAGAACAAAGTTGACAAGAAGATGATGATGAAGGTCGAAGAGCGAGAGTAAGAAGAAGAAGGAGAAGAAGAGAAAGGAAGAAGAGCGAGCAAGCAAAAGAAAGCGAAGGACGGTCGGTCTTCTCTAGACGACTGGCTATTACTGGACTGGATTGACTGACTGACTGACTGAACTGAACGGGAACTAAGAAGGGAAAGGAGCGAGTATGTTGTAAGTGATTTCACGAATGAACGAAAGGGTGAGCGAGGGGAGTGCCGCTACACCCAACAGGAATGAACCAGAATTTAGCAGGAGGAGACCTGAACACACACCCAGCAACTCGGCGACAGGGAAGTACCGCAGCAGCACGCCAGCTCCTGAACGCCTCTGCCTATCAACTACCCGCACTAGCGATGCTGCTGCATGCACCGCCCGGCAGACCGCAGAGGGGACTCGAGCATACATGTACGGCATGTACAATAAGTACAGTACGGTGAACGGTACAGAGTACCCACTGTAACACCTCACCGAACGACCTCAGAATGGTACGTACACCACACGCACACACACGCACTGCGCACTGCACTGTTCTGCACTGCACTGCAAAGATATCATCAACGAGCGAGCGAGCATCGAAATACCAACGCCTCTCTTGCGGACGGGATGGCGTGGAACCCAGCCCTCTCTGCGACGAACAAATAGAGCTCTGAGACTTGAGCCGCCAGTCCTGGAGGATTTCGACCGAAAAATAGGGGCGAGCCAGGAAGTTACCGTGGGAACGATGTAGAGTACCTAGTACGCACCTACGCCAGAAACAGCGAAAAGCCCCAGGTTGGCTCCGTGTGCTACAAACTTTTGTGTTGTGTCCGAGCGCGAGAAATTTGGGAGTGTCACGGGCACTTGGCGCACGACATGGGGTTTCTTCTTTCCGTGTAAGGGCCGTAAGCCAACCCCTGTGTAACAAACTCCGATTACGCTGTTTCCGGTTACAATTCACTTCATCTTCTCTCACTCATTCTCGACTATTGATCCCTCGAGTTGTCGAATTCCTTTGGCCAGAGTGGGATTCTTCAGAATCGTGCGTGGTTACTCGATGCTGGGGTTGGAGGCTTTAAGATCAAAAGTGCAATTTGTGTTTACTCTGAGTCCCGCCCGTCGCTGCTATCCGCTGCACGCATAAAGTAGCTCCATGCTTGTACCCCGCTGTGCTCTCCAGTCGTTGAAAGACCACGCTGAGACTCGAATTCGGTCCATTTGACAATCAATAGACCACTGTCTCAACTCTCTGATATCATCCACTCTCACTCATCATCATCTTTCCATTCTCCGCACCCTCAAGCTCGCTGACGCTTGAATCTAGTGGGAACACGCTACACTTCCGCTGGACTCACGATCCTCAAAAAGTCGGCTGTGCAGGCTGCCACGCAGTACTTTGCGACTCGATGGCATGCTCTGGGAGAAGGCAGACCTCGGTGTTGGTTGGTTGGTTCTTATGTGCAAGGACATGATGGTCAGTGCAGTTGATCGCCACCCCAAATGAGAACCCCAGGAAACTGGACATGTAGAGGTAGGCACGTCTTTTGAAGGCACAAGCGAAGGAGATAATGGGGACACACGTCTCTCTCCCTCAGGGGTTCAGGATTTCGCATATTTGTGAAGTCGCTGTGCATGGAGAAGTTGTCGAGGGACGGCTGAAAGGGGGCACGTTTGAGCCTGACTGAAGAGGTCAAAATCGGTGGCGGAAGATGTAGTGGTAGAAAACAAGCAGGGAATGAGGCCGCATATCCGGAGAATTCGTTGGTGCAGTTGCGGAGAAGGCTGACCGATGTTAAAAGGACTTGGATGGAGCCACAACACAAGTTAATTTTCAACTGCTATGACCCCAACCAAAAACTCCTCCAGTTCGTCCGATCTCCTCACCCCTACCTTGAGCACAAGATTAGAACTTTTCGATAGATCCTCAAATGATCATCAGTGCTGTCACGGGTTCGGGTTTCGGTAATGCAAATACCAACTATACCGAGATCTGGAGGTCTACCGGACGTCCGTGCCAACTCCCAGCCCCCATCCCTCAACACTATGTACTTAGTACTCACCTATCACCATAGGAGCATCGCCGACAATCAGTCTCCAGGCGGCCCGGCTTGCCCAACTACTACAAGACGCATATTGGAGGGGCTCTGTTTTTTATGCGCCAAATCTTTCTGTGGGTCCATCATTCAGCCTGCCGATAGAGCGAGTCACCACATCGTTTATCACTGCCGGTCATTTCCATCAAGAAGTAGATATATGGCGTAAATCGGTCTAAATTCGAGAAAATGATGTTTTGTACAATAGCTAGGAGGTTAGTTATGCGGTCCATATACTTAAGTATACTTAATTAAGTACTTAAGTATTTTTCAGACGTATCGGAAAGGGAATAGAAGATCATCCAGTGATCATTAGATATTTTTCGGCAAATCCCATCGACTACCGTGTTTTGACTTATGATGAGGACACCAACCGTCGACTCGCCTGCAGCTGCAGGATGCCGCATAAATTTCCATGCGCTTGGCCACACTCTCCCGCCCGTATGCAATGCCTATGTCCAGAATCGGACCGATTCAACTTCCATGTGCAGCGATGGGCCTGTATCGGATTGGTAGAGAATCCGAGACGCGCCTCTCCCCACTCGATAATATTGTCGCTATCTGGTGGAAAGGCGTAAATACGGTTTTTTTCGCCTCCTGCAATGTCATCGATTCTGCAGTTGCCCGTTGCATTTGCGATGGCTGTAACGTCGAGTGTCATAGGCTGGTTTGCACTAATGTACTGTAGCGAGAGTTACCTCAAGGTCTGGGACGATTTGTGTCACAGGCGCCGGCCGACTGTCTATAACTTACAAGTGACAATTTGAGCTTGTCGATTGACATCTCGGGCCAATTCCGTAGTCACACTACATACCCGGATGCCCCACTGTTATCTCCCTCGGAACTATTGCTCGCCGACGACCGCAATCCTTACCATTACTCCTTCTATTATCTCGACCTGCCGCCGGAAGTAGCATTGTATCTTCGTCAGGCTTGCCATATACTGGCTTTGAAAGATAATGCTGGAGGGAGTTAGTGTGATGCGAGCGGCCTTAAACGTGGCTGCAAATATTTTCTATCCACTCTAGAAAGCTCCGACAACGGCCCAAAACACTACCTTCGGTTTCCCGATATAGTCAGAGCCTGGATCCAAAAACCCAGCATTGATGTTAGGGATTATGTAGTCCATTTGTGGTAGTCCTCCAACGTCTAATTACGATGAAGTACTCCATAGGATTGCGAGGTTTATTCGGTGTTCCAAAATTGCGTTACAACAACACCCAGCAATGACATGATGCTGAAATGTTGAAGTGGATTGGAGTCCGACGTCCAGGTAAACACCGCCGATGCTCGGAAGATGAAGAATATTCTTTCGATTCCTCTAAAGGTTGCTCAATTGGCGTGGCTAAAGAATGAAGGTTAGGGTTGAATGTTTAACTTTATGCTCTAGTGTAAAACAATGCATCACCAAGCGAAATAGATTGAGGGAATCAGAATGGTCACCAATGAGGCCGCAGACAAAGTATCCTGGGTGACTAAAGTATCAGCAGCTCGGTATCAGTCATTACTGATCTCTTCATATGGCCCTTCGATTCTCTAAATATTCTTCGAATGCCCGGGCAATGTTCAATGAATTCTGGAGTAGGTGCTGGGTTGATTAGTACGTTCATCTATGCTGGCGTAAGCATAACGGGTGGATGGATACTGCAGAATTTGCAGGTGGTGTGGGTGATGGTGGTGTAGCGCAATGGATCTGCAGGATTGGGTTGGGGAGCGGGTTCCTGGGCGTGGACCCTGGTTTCAATTCGTGGCATTCCCGATGGGTATTGGCTGATAGACGAACCTCACCATCTGGTTGGGTCGGTAAATGTGGGGAACTTCCTGTCCACAGAGAAAAAGGCTTGTAACCATGCATGAGGATAGCCTCAGTGCCGCTGCCCGGGATATAGGTTTGAGTAACCGCATATATGCCTCATCCAACCATTGTTAGTGAATATTCATCGAGGAATGTCTCCTTGCCATACCCACTAGTCTGGTCCAGGAAGGGGTATATTGTAGGTGATATAGAGTACAACGCTGTATAGCTTGACGTTCTATCCATGATAGTGTACGGAAGATTCAGATACTGGTTGAGAGAATGGTAGACGATGAAACGATTCAACACGACCAAGAGTAAGAAAGTAGAATGAAAGCACACAAGAATAGTTCAAAGTGAGAAACGGTGGAAAGAAGACTTCATCAAGTAGGTATGGGCGGTTGATCCAAAATTGTGTGGTAGTGGAAAGAAAGCCATTGACAGGCTCAGCTCCACCACTCTCCGTCTTCCCATGTGCCAAGGCCATCAGATGTATGGTGGAAGTTCTGCCCATTAAACCCACTACCTAGGAACTTCCTATCATAATCTAAGGGACAGACGGGACTGATAATCAATTGTTCGAGTATATCAGTAATTCTAACAGCATGAGAAGAACTGTACGTCCTTATTGCTGAATTCACCGTCAGAACCCCTAGAAACAGTCGCATCCAGACATCCCTCGGTCTCACGACGAACAGCTTGCCTTTTCTGCAATGGACGGATAGGGCTGAGCAAGGGTAGTCGCGTGGCATCATAAGCGAGTAATGCAACATCGAGACCCCTGCTCAGAATGATTCCGATCAATTGGCAACCGAGAAGACGTCACCAGTGTTATCTGAGTTCGAACCTAGAGTAATTGAACATTTCCCACTTGATACGGAGTGTTCAGACTTCTCGCCTAGATGCTACAATTCTTGAGGCCGATATCCTCAAGATTTTCTAAACAGGATAGAGGAATGGCCCTCCAGGTACATATTTATATGTGAGATGGGTGCTATGCACAGCAGCAGCCTGAGTGTCAAACTTCGCAACATACGAAACCCCTTCGCTTTTATATACCCCTTACCGGAACAAATACTGTAGGCAGTGGTCGAGCTCCAACACCAGTTTCAGTGACGACTTCATGGTTGCCCCGAGCTTCAGTTGCAGAAAGGGCAAGCAGTTCGATACACTTGTGTCTGGGCGATGTAGTTTTCAGAAATGTTATTTCGTTCACTGCAGACATGATTCCACCATAAACTTTGAGGATTTTACGGTAACTTCAGCATGGAATGGTTACTTTCGAGCACATGGCAATAATGTCATATCCATCCTATCACGTTCTATTTAAACCTTAGATTTGGACAGTACTTGAGTTACAAAAGTAACTTTATGGAGGCTCAGCCGCCACCAGCGTCTAGAACTGTGGACCTTGAGCTGATAGACTCTAGATAGAGAAAGGAACTTTGCGATTAAACCCCTACAACGTCACGATAACGCCATAAGAATAAGCTCCACTCTTCCGCTGCGAGTGATGTCCGATGACCGCACAAAATATTGCCAAGCGATGACCGAAGCGAGTCGTATGTCGTCATTACCATTGACATCAGCAAACTTCGTCAGTATGAAAGAAGTACTTTAGCCCGCTGCCTCTCCAATTCCCTTCACGGTTTGTCCAGAATGCGTACACATCAGGCGCGCCGACCATGGCCTCCTCGATCTTTACCTATAATCCACTCGCCCTAGAACTCGCCGGCACGACAACAGCGCTACTTCTCTTCCTTTGGTTCCCCTCCTGCGCCTACCTCCTCATATTATATCTCTTCCCAAACTTCTCTCAAAAGTACAAGACGCAGCCTTCGGAACTGTTGCCAACCCGTCAGGAACTCGTCCACTGTGCTACCATCGTTCTACGGAACCAGCTTCTGGGAATAATACTCCAAACCGCGGTCCATATTGCAATACTCCACCTCTTTGACATCCCACCGTACCGAATCTCTCCTCCGTCGGTGTTGAAAGTAGCGAGGGATCTAGCTTTTTGCGTTCCACTTTGCGAGATCATATTCTATTTCTTTCACCAGCTCCTACACAAGCCCGCTTTGTACCGGAAGATACATAAGACCCACCATTCGTTTACGGCCCCTATAGCGTTGGCTGCACAGTACTCTCATCCGATCGAGTATGTGTTGACATGTTATTTGCCGATTATGCTCCCGCCCGTGGTAGTGAGGGCAAATGTGGTCAGTTTGTGGACGTTTGTGGGGGTGGTGGGGTTTGAGAGTTGTACCGTCCACTCGGGATTTAGAATGGGGAGGTTGGCCGAGAAACATGATCGGCACCACGAGGGCGGCGTACAGGGTGGGTATGGCACGTTTGACTTTTTGGATTGGCTTTTTGGAACCGAGATGAGGAGCATGAGGGCGGAGAAGAAGCGGGTGATTGAGGTGCGAAACCCAAACGACAATCTGTAGTGTAGCGATGCTGTTTAGGGTGGGTGTTTTGGATCATTTTAGAAGCATAGACTATAGACATCATGATATCAGGAGCTGACCCACGTAATTCAGAAGGCGCAATACAATACCTGTTAATTCTTCCTCCATTTTCCATCGGTATTGTCTGCGTGTCGCACCATCAGAATCCGCTCTTGGCTCTGTGCGGCAAACCATTTTGTGCGCAATACCCCTCCCGTTTGCTTCGGCGCCCTTCCTGGAGAGTACCGACATGTTCCGACACAGCTTCGCCTCCCCCTCCACCAACAATCCTCAACCTCCCCCCCCACAACTTCAAACCTCTCCCTACGGCCCCACCATTAAAACCTACCCACCTCATTCTCCCAGTTTTGCGCTCAACCGGGATATTCCTCCACTTCAAATTACCCCTGCACAACGCCGGCTGCGTGGATTTCTACAAACCTTTCCACCACCCCCTCTACCGGCCTCATTCGGCCCGTAAACCGCTCCTCAATGATCTGTTCACTTCATATTGCCACCAGTGGCATCTCATCCATTAGCGTATCTTCGAAGTGCCGGTGGGTTCTGCCAGGAGGTAACCGGGCGCCTTTGTAATGGCGAGGGGCTCACTGCCGAGGAAGGGCGGGGGCAAAAAAGGTGATATTTCGGAACGGTAGTTTGGATTGAGGTAAGGAGCGTGTTGGCAGCGACGTCGTGGCAGAAGGGATCAATGGAGTTGTGCGGTGATGGGTTAGGGTTTGCGTAGGTCCAGAACGATGTACGCGGGGGTATGCGATCTTGACGACGTTGGTTTAAATGTCAACTTTGGCGTGGATGAAGGAGCTCCAGCCGCTTGGAGGAAGAGGTGTCCAGGTGGCCAGGAGTGAGATGGGGTGAGTCGAGGGGGATGTGAGTAGGAAAAGAGGGAGAACTGCGCGGGTTTTGTGCGCAAAAAGTGCAAAAAATGAAGGGGGGTACTGTAGAAGAGTGGGGGAAGCAATGCAAAGAAGTACGGAAGCGGGGTAATTACTCAATAGGAGCTCGCCATCAGCAAATGTGGCCACCACGCGCAGAACAGATTAAAAATGATGATTGGCCGACATCAGTTAGAAGCACAGAAGAAGCGAACATAGATTTTTCATTTAATTTGGGATTTATCAGCTTCTAACGGTAGATGGCTCAGTTGGTACGCAATGCACCAGCGATGCATCTACAGAAGCTGGTGGCTAGGTTAAAAGTTGGATTGCGCATTAAGATTGGTGAACTCTACTACTCACAAGAACCTGACTTCACTTCTATAACTGCTCCATACCAATCCATTGCCCATCAATAAGTGTGAATTGTGTGCTGTTCTTTATTACTAGACGTTTAGCAGAAATAGTACATATGATAATACGGACAGCATGGCCGCGGACGCCGGTGCCTGGGCGCCCGGGCGCGCCCTCCAGGGTTGCTGTGGGTATGTCTTCAGGTGCTCCGGCGCCCTTCGCGGGAATCAGAGGTACACTTAAAGATCTGTAGGCAGCACCCTTCATTATGGATCCGCCATTACACCCTTTACTTGAATATTTCTATGAACTTTATCTTTTTGCTCCGCAAGAAACACATACCTCTGACACACCTTGTCCTTCAATAATTCTTAGTTAGGTACCGATTGAGACCCGCGCAGCCCAGCGTAATAAACATGAGCAGAGACAGTCTTACTTTGTCTCATGGTAGACGTTTCTCCTCCCTACCTTACAAGCTCCCAACCAGTCCTCCAACAAACTCGACCGCACTCGCCAAAGACAGACAATGTCAATGGCTCGCCGGACAAGACCGCGCCTGGACCCACTTCGACCGGATAACATTGGAAGAGCGAGAGGGGAATGTTGTGGAGCTCGTTACCAGCTTCAACAACTTTAATTTTGATAGTTTACAACGTATCTACAACGAAAATATTCGACATTGCGTCACCTCACCTCCTTCACCTTGCCTGGGACTACCGACACTGCATGCCGGCCTTACAACCCGCAGCGGAAGATCTCAGACAAGCAACACAACATACCAGAGTGGAAGTACCCTCGGCGGAAGTAGTAACACCTCATATACACCATCAAGAAGCAGCGGCAGTGGTCCAAACCAAGGAGAAGAGAGAGACAACGCAAGCCAAGGAAGTACAGGAGGGGATGGCAATAGCCGCTCAGAACCACGTTCAACCACATCGCCAAAGTCTGGCTTTAAATGCCCAGTCTGGGAGAAACATCGGGGTAAGGGAAAGATACAAGATGAGTGCAAGGATTTATTCGATACAAGGGAAGCTGTCGTGTATGTATTTTACCATTAGATATCTTTTACTATGGGAATTATAGGAATTCTTGACTAAGAATGGCACACAGTCTACATGCGAACGCTTACCATCTGCGGTGCCCTATATGCCATCATGATCCCGTCAAACCAAAAAAGCGTTGTCATTCAACCAATTTAACAAAGGGCAAGACGACGCTGAAGAGTATATACTTCGGTGATCTGTCATGCTTTATGTAAATGCCTACCCAAGAGCCACACCCTCCAAAGGCTTACGAATTGATTCTGATTTTTCCTGGACTCAATTTTAGGGATCATATATCTATACATCTCAGATACTTGCTTTGTCGGTATGGGTGTACCCAGGGTTTTTTCGCAGAGAATGATCGAAAAAGGCACGAATCCAACTGTACTATGAGGGAATCAGAGATGAAGGAACAATCCCTCCCGTCAGAATTGATTGAGCTTCGCCGCAAAGTTGATGAATGTTCACGCAAGGACAAATTCCGGAAACATGTTGAAATTTATCAAGAGCTCGAATTACTGTTGTTATTTGACAAAGGCCCGTCCTGTATGAAGAAAAAATTTGATGCATTTGACTCTACCAATAGTGAGGCTTCCTTGTTGAGACCTCCCAGTCCTGCAGTTTCAACAATGAGCCGTTCTAATGAAGCTGAACTCCAGGATTATTTAGTGTTCTGCTGAGTGTTGATATTGACGCCAGGACGGAAGCATCCAGCGAGCCAAATGACACCACTAGCAGCAGCAGCCATAATAACCATGACAACAGCATCATGACCATCAGAGAGGTCAACAAGCATATCGCCCGCATCATAGAAGCTCCGGCGGAGTTGAAAAGGAAGTTCTTATCCCGAATTGTCGACAGCTTGATGCCGGACGAACGCAAGTTTTTAGGCGGTCTGTTAAAGGTGTGGGAAAAAAGCTCCAGCACCTCCTCCGACGGAGGAAGCGGTACTATCATATTCCATGCAATCGCTGACAAAATGATACTGACAAAAGATGCAAGAATCCACTTCCGAGGATCCGGCTCCGAAACGGGCCAAGTTGGATCACCCACAGCCAGGCCTACGGGGTATGTAATTGTGCGAGCCTTATGCTTTGGTGTTACTCGCCGCTAATGATGATACTTACTCTTTATCACCAGCAGATACACGTTTAGTCCCTGCCACCAACCCTCCGCAGATGGTATTGACAAGTTCACCTGAACAGCCCACATGCAACCCTCAGGTTCTCATTAGAAATTACACGGGTGGAGTATCGGGGTATTTTACTGAGGGTACGTATCCCTCTTCACAGAAATGTCTTAGACGAAGTGCAAAACTGACAGTATCTACTATCTGGGCACAGCTTCGATTTTCAACGGAGACCAGAACGATCATTTCCTCCCATCATCGACAGAGAATCCACTTCGTGATTCATCGGGAAACACTATGCCAGCCGGCCCCGGTTATTACCCGGCTGTAAGCGATGTTTGGCAGGCGTAAGGATCTAACTAAGTCGGCAGTTACCAGTACGCCCAGGGACTCGCTAACCTGGGGACCTCCGGGTTGTAATGATCTCTCTGGCGGTCTTTGGGAGGGTTTGGGGAAGTTTTGAATGCTTTAAAGAGGAGCGGGGACACATTGTTTACGGATGAAAAATGGTGATAGTCTTATTTACGAATGTGGCATGTTCTTTGTTCTTTTTGGCATTACTGGAATCTAGCATGGTGTATCTATGGATGGTTTATTGTGGCGTTATTAGATGAGTGATTGAAATATATATGTCGTTCCTAAAGCTATATACGTCCATCCCTCTTGTCTTTTAATTAACTTTCAACTGTACTCTCGAACACCCGCGGCCAGCACCAGAATGGCTATAGATGAGATTTCCTGCAGCCAAATTGGAGCCGCGCTAGGTGAAGATGAAAGCTCGTTGATAACGTTGGTTTCTCAGGTGGAAAGACAGATATTGACCTAAGCGTCTTGGGGATAGCAAGTATTGGCAGTGTCATGCCGTGAGGAGTGAGAAACGCGGTATCGAGAATAGCGAAGCCGTGGATGATAGCATTCTGCACCATAGTAAGCAGTCAGTCTAATCGCTGGTAAGATGAAGCCAAGGAAAACGGCAGTAATGGAAAGATATACCGTTCGTTGGATGAGAGAAGTTGATTTCCCTGAATGGTGCTGTTCCATGATCACGGATGATCCAGAGCACTGGTGGCTGGAATCAGCGAAGTGCCGTGGATTCCAGAGGCTTCCCTTCCATCTGGAGACGAGTCTCAGCACCCTGAAAACCGGTTGGATTAGCCAGAATGAGTGTGTTTATTCCGGCGTGTGATTCGAGTGTCTCTGAGTGGTACGGCATGCAGAGTCCTCAAAAGGCTGGTCTTTCTTGGGATACAGTAGCACTTGTGTGGAGCTTGACGTGGTATATTCCTGAAAGGGATAGACTGCGTATCGTCGGTGACCCCGAAGACTCCAACATCGTATGCATTTGAGTAAAGCAGCCATTTTTTACAAGCTGTGGACTTTAGGGCGCCATAGATGTCTAGAGAGTATAAAACCGTAAGTAAGTGCCATCCTGATAACCAAGAAACCAAAATACCACTATGTGAAAAACCTTAACTTCGGCACAACATCGCCTGGACTCTCCCGAAACATCATCCGCAAGATGAAAGAGCTGCTTAAATTGTTCTAGACCGTCCATATGCAGGCGAAGAGTAGTTGCAAGAGATGATTTTTGGTGGTGTCATAGGAGACGAATGTTCATTGCTGCTTCGACGACTGAAGGAACAAGTAACATGGATCGTAAGAACCTAAACACGACATGAATTGTCCAAAAAACCGAGAATCACTTGCTTGAGAGGTAGAGACAGAAGTCGGCGACTATCAGTCTTGCGCATCATCGGCAACCCATCATGTGTGGATGTCCTTGCAATATCGAAGTGGCCGGCATGCAAATTCTGCGGTGCAGCCTCGTCTTCTCTTTATGTATTCTGGGGTGTACACATCAGTGGCCATTCGGATCGAAGGAAATGTAGCAGGACTGTCGTCTCGAACTGCTTACTGGAATAGTATAGCAGTGGTCCAAGACTAAGCAGAACTCTATGAATTTTCAAGGAGGGGACATCCATCGCTCTGGGGCATGAAAAAAAACGCTCAGCCTCACCCATTATTACGACTTTTATGGTGACTGGGGATTCTGGGTTGCGCATGCCTAAATCCGTCCCAAAACCAGCGAATTCCCTCTCATTCCTATGAGGTTAACCCATCACTAATTTCTACTCTTGCCTTATGCCTGATATCTAGCTTTCCTGATTAATTTTCTCGTGTCTTTCTTTATTTGACATCACTAGTTATCATCATACATCGCGTATCACTCGTACGGTAACCTGCAGCGGCTGGTCTTGATTCATCGCATGTACTGCCTTGGTTAGGGTAGTTCAGTGCTACTCGAGAATTGCAGGACCAATTGTTTGAAGACACCGATTCTAGATCTTAAATGTACGTATAATAATAACTATATTTGGTTT
The DNA here is from genome assembly GCA_015178995.1 of Trichophaea hybrida. Taxonomy (NCBI): domain Eukaryota; kingdom Fungi; phylum Ascomycota; class Pezizomycetes; order Pezizales; family Pyronemataceae; genus Trichophaea; species Trichophaea hybrida. The sequence continues at coordinate 106,145 of WHVE01000095.1, forward strand.
GGAACTTGTGTGCCATCTCAAGGCTTCATGACATGGGCTTTGCAGGAAGACTGCATCATGACGAACCCAAATAAGCTTTCGGCAAGTAAATTCGGATCGCCCAACGGTCCTGTAAAGATGGCAATGCACGATTCGTTGAGTTGATGTAGATGTGTAAGTACCTATATACCAGTGTTTATGGTCCGATAATTATCCTCGCTGCTCTGAGATAGTGTTAGGTAATTGTATCCTTATAAACGCCCAATTCCGATCAGTAAATACACTGAAAATACATGAGGGATGGCATGGAAATTACCGTATTGCCTCGTATATAATCCACAATCTTGTTTGGGGTTAGCAAAATCCGCCGAAAACATTTTGAGTAGGCAGTTGGCCCGTGCACCCCAACTACCATACTAAAAATGTTTTGGACAGATCGTGATTTGGCTCCTAAGCCTGAACCAGATTATGGGTTATATACGAGGTAATATTGTATGATGGAAATTCAAGTGTCTGGTTTGTACGTGTGTCACAAATCGTCATTACTAATCACTGTGAGAACACTGGGAATCCGTTGAAAGACCTTGGGCAAAAGGATCCAAGTTAGGAGAAGTCAAAAATCTTGGCAAAAACTGCAAAATAGGGCATGTAGGGTTTCTCAACATGGGTTAGGGTTGATAACATCAAATATGAAGGGGACATTCATGATTTCCTAGAAGGAGCTTAGGCAAACAGGAAAGCGGCAGGAATAGCACCCACCAAATTGAGATGATTGATGGGATTACATGGGAAAACTTTGTATAGCTATTTTGGAGAAAGTCCCCAAGTCCCTTCATGATATTACTAGCTGCATCTCGAAGATCGCGCTAAAGCAGCACCTGTCGTTGGCTGTCAGGGGAAATGTAACAGCCCATCACTATCCCGAAATCGCCTTGCTGCGGCTGTAGGCAACACATTTTGAGGGTGCCACTCTGCAGATCTGAGCCACTACTTTAATCCTAGGGTACCCATTCATCATCCATCACCACACCACCAGTGCACCATCCCAGTGCTCCTGCGCACAAAATACGTCAATACATAAACTCTGGTTCATTGATACCTACCAGCTCTCTATTCCCGAAAGGAGTTCCTGGACAGGCCCGTTGATCTCCAGAAATAAATTGTTCTTGCTTTTTTTGTTTTACATGCCTATCCATCACCGCAGCCGCCGGGGGAGCGCTTCATCGTTCAAACAGACACCTCCTACCCACCTATTCAGTACAGTTAAATCAATGCAGTGCCACTTGCGTTATGTACATGTTCGAGATCAGGACAGACCTTGGAATCCTCACAGTCCGATACCGTTCCCTGAGCGGGAAGATAACCTATTGAAAGTTTTCAACAGGCTGAGAATTCAGCTCCTCGCCGATAACACCGAAGAACAGCAAGATCATTACTTCAGCAAAATTCATTCAGCCCCCACTACCGTTTCATTATCCATTCAATCACAAAGATCGAACCCTAGCTTCATAACTTCCGGCAGTCATCAACGAAGTGGCTATTTAAGGGACAGTGGAAGTTCATCTAATGGAGATAGGAGCAGCTCACAACAATTTCCGACCAGCAACGGCAGTGGAACTAGCAACAGTGGGGAGTTCACTCGCAGCAGTGGTTCTACGGCGCTAGGTGGACATAACGAAAGAGAGGGGAAGGATGAAGATGCAGATAGCGTGGAAGGAGGCGGTGATTGCTCTTCGCCATCCAATCTGACAGAAAGGGGGTTCAAATGCCCCGTCATCGAGAAGTCCAAGAGGGTACAGGAGATGCCCAAAGAATGTAAAACCGTCTTTAGGACACAACAAGCGGTCAGGCAAGTGGCTCAATCTCACTATCTCGGCTTGTATTTCATTCCAGTGTTGCTAAGAACCCAGGGATTGCAGAGAACACGCTCAGAAATATCACCTCGCCTGTCCCATCTGTCTTCATGATCCTGTTATGCCCAGGGAGCGAACGCATTCATCCAAATTAACAAAGGGTAAAACACTAAAGGACACATACTTTCACGATCAGTCTTATTTGATGTAAGTTTTTGCCGAGAAGCAGTGTTAGCACCTCTGGCTGATCTTCGTTTGCCTTCAAATACAATCACAGAAGCCATATCTGCACTCATCTCAAGTGCCTACCCTGCAAAAACGGATGCGGCAATGTATTTTCCCGCGAGAACGATAGGAAGGCTCACCACTCGAGCTGCAAGTCAAAGTCCTCGGGATCCGGGAGGGAGCATCTTATCCCACAAAACCTCAAAACTCTGGTTGAAGAAACTAAAAAATGCACTAGATTGAGCAGGGCTGAAATGGTCAGAAAGTTGGAGGGCCTTCTTTTACTCCAAGCAGATCCAGCCGGAAAGAGGATCAAGATCTACGATGCCCACGATGGAACTAATAGTGAAGGCACTTTTCTCTCAATGTTCGCAATACATCCTTTGCTAATGCAACGGTTAGACTTGGACAAGCTATCGACGTTCTCCACGGTAATCTCCCCCGAGACAAACAACACCTGTCCAGATGGGCCAGAAGGTGATACTATTGGCGAAATGTTTGTCAGAGCTTCTCAGAAAAGCCAGGATAAAGAAAAGTTTACTCTACAATTCCTCTCTAAGCTGGGGAAAGACGACCGCCACCGTATTCAAACATTAAGCAACGCTTTAAATGACAGTTCTAAAAAGAGGAGCCCGTCCCCGACGTGGTACGACGAGGGTATTTGCTTTTCCTTCATCTTCAAAGAATCTGACCCTAAAATCAGGTGCAGATCCTATTGCTACACAGGCTACAAAGCGGCTCGACCGCAGCCACTGCCGCGATACTGGTAAAGACTTTCCAAGTCATCTCAGTCCCACTGGTATGGTGTCTCTACTCTCTCCCTTTTATATAATTATCTATAGTAACGGTTCGTTCCGTCGATAAAAGAGTCGCTGTTTCCTCAACTTGAAGATCAAACGTACTGCCGAAACGAATCCACCGATACCCGGAGCGAGATGTCAAGCCGACGCCCATTGCATGCCATCGGAACTTCGACAAGTGATCTCGTCTATGATCTGGTGGACTTCGAAGAAGAAGATTTCTCTGTTTCTAGGTCTTAGTGTTTGGTTAATTTTCTCTAGGCGTATGGTGGCCACAGGCGGCTAAGGCGTGGTTATTTGTTAAGGCGTTCTTGCCAGTTGGGCCTATGGGGTAGGTGAGGGTTATCCTTGTGAATGTGTGAATGCCTGATGTTTTGTTTGCTGTTTCATTTTCTTCCGTCGTCATACTTGGGATCACTACTTACCGACGTCGACCTGGAGTCTACACACGCATTTTTATTGATATGCAAGATGAGTACATACCTAGGTAACTATAAGTTTCTCTTTATTATCTCTCATTAGTGAAGTTTCATTCGCTTTCTGCTGTTTTTCTAAATAAGTACATGTACGAGCATTATCGATACGAATACTTGGGCTGCTACCAATTTGTCATGGAAGTATATGTGTTCCGTCCGGTTGACGAACCTGCCAGTTGCGAACTGTAAAAGACCAGTTCGTAATATTTTTGCTCGGTTCGTAAACTTTTTGTCCAGTTCACAAACTAGCCATTTTTGACGAACTCACCTGTCTCAACACAAATTTCTGGCGCTGTAAGAAGTCCAGAAGAGATACAGTCTCTTACTGTCATGATCTAACTGGGCTTTTTGTATACATAGTGACAAGCACAAATCAACCAGTCCGCAGTTACAGCGCACTGGCGGGGTTGAGCAGATTTAAATTTCCATCAATTTTGTGTAATTGCTATTATGATATGAGTGCGGGGCAGAGTGAGCAAATAGTCAGGTTGTAATAATTATGGTCTCGCAGTATAAATTGGCTCAAAATGTAAGCTCCTTCTTAACAGGTTGCATTTCATCTGCATACACAGGCGGATGTAGTGTCAACTTCGATTCAATTCACCGCCTCATACCCTAAGGAGTTCACATATCGGCCATCCAATTTGCAATCTAGCCACGAGTTCGTGAACCGGTCAAAGTTGCGAACTGGCGTGGTTCGTTAACCGGACGGAACATATACGTACACAATTACTTGTGTCAGTATAATGGTATTCATTCTGCGTGGTACTGCGTGGCATTTTGCTATAAACACGATAGGTTTAGATCCACCCTCCAGTATGGTCCATATCATCAGTCTGGTCAAATTGTTGCCTACACATCTCGGCAGAGTGATCTAGATCTATTTACCAACGAGGTTGAGCATTGTTCTTAATTTGTTGGTTTCGGACGTACATATATGACACGGTTTTTGCTGTGCTATTCAAAAGTGAATAAACTTGTGCATACTGTATGAAAAAATGTGAGTTTTTAACGATGGACGCAAGTTGGTCTATTGGGTTGAACGGTTTTTGAACTGTCGTCGTAAATCTCAAGGACTATCAGGGGATAGTTTTTCGACCGTCTCATCCCAACACTCGACTTGCGTCTGTCTGCAAAAACTGCAATTTTTTCTTACAGTAAACAAGGTTTTTTTGCAAGGGGTTTGAGTCGAGTGACACAGTAAGCAGGTGATCTCAGCTGCAGGTATGTTGACGACGTGTCGTTTTGTCCGGTTTAGGAGCACGTTCATCCTCATAGATACTAAGAGATGCGACCTGATTATGGGAGAAATGCAGAATTGTATCAAGGTACGAGGATATCATGTCAGACTGGGATATTTGACAGTGATACCGAAAAGAGCAGCCCGCTTATGCCGCCGCTAGTGTTCACAACGAGTTCTAGATCGATCGCCCCACGACTATCCCCAGTACAAGTATCCCAGCCAAAGGCGAGCTCCACAAGGAGACAGTCACTGATTGTAGGTCTTGTTCTCCCCCCAAATCCCCGCATCTTTTTATTCAACCCCTAAATATATTTACTCACTAACTTGAGCTATGGATGTTTCTACCGTGCCCATATACACACTGTATCGGAATGGATTCGTAATCACATACATGCTTGGTACTGGGGTTTGGAGAATCAACAGTATGAGCACTTTTGGAGTACATGACAATGGCTTATGCTGTTGCTTCTCCAAATCACAGTACTAACTAAGTACTCATTGGCTAGATTGACAAATCATTCAGTTCTAGTGAGATTTGCATTGTTATTCGTTCCCTCACAAAGTGATGAAATATCTGCCTTAGCAGGTGCTTCAAAAGTGCTGTTAGCATTTCTATGCTATAACTTACCAGAAGCCTCTGCGGGTGCATGCTGCAGGAGTTTCAAGATACTCAGGAAGCGCGTGTGATAATGAAATCCCAATCCTGCGGATGGGATTGGCCATCCCTTAATTCCCCATTCAGAGAAATGCATATGCACCTACTTGTCCCTCCCTACTTGACAGTTTCACGACCTCTACTCGCATCACGGCCCGGAATTTTTTCTACCGGTGAACAGAACATTCTGGATTTGTATCTGTCGAATTGGTTATTCCTTATGATTTAGATCTGGGTGTGCTAGTACCAGGTGGTAGAAGGAAATCTTAAGGGATTTCGATCTATAGAGTACAAGAAAGAGGGAGATAGAGAGATAGAGAGCAAAGAGCAATATGAGATAACAATCTATTACGTATATACAGTCATGTAGCAAAAGTCTTGGTGACAGAGCCGCATCCCACCAAAATAAAAAGTTGCGATTGCACAACAACCACATAGTAGAGAGAGCTGTAATTAACCAAATAGGAACTTTAGGTGATGGAGAAAATGATTGTATACAAGTTAAAAAAATTTGTGGTGTTGCGCAGTGTGCATATTCAATCACAAATATTTATTAGGGCACTCAAATGAACCCAAATCTAGGGAATAAACACCACAACCACAACATCCACAGAAAGAAATAATACCCAACCTTTTCGCATGTTAAATTTAACATACCAGAGAGTCCTGCAAAAAAAGGATAAAATTTTCGAATAAGTTTAGGTGGAGATATTGTTCTATGTTTACAGTACTTGCTTACACTCTAAAACCCCACCAAAATTGCGGCTATAAGTCACCACCCAAAGTAGGGGCACATTTCTCCACCACCACAATTGTAAAAAATTTTATACTGTATATCCAGACTTTTACATATTTGAACTTTCATATAGCCAAAGGGTGTATTTTATTTCTTTATCATTGTTGTGTGGTTGCAGTGTTTATAAAGTGGATTTGTAACTGTCTCTATACAAAAAGGCAATCATTTTTAACCTGCATACCATCATTTTCCCCATCACCTAAAGGGCCTAATTGGTCAATTACAGTTCTCTCTATTGTGTGCAATCGCCATTTTGCATCTTGATGGGGTGCCCGGTAGCTGCCATCACCAAGACTTTTGCTACATGATTGTATTTCAGGTCAACTGGGAAGTTAACGTAGCTACCAATCAGCAACAGTAAAGGTTTGGGCAGTAACAATTTTTTTCATGGTTGGCCATTTGCAAATATACATGCTCGGAAAAGGTACTCGAGTATGGTTGTAAAGATCGGAAATTTTTAGCGTCGATCCATACAAATTTTTATGAGAACAGGGATTAAAGCGCTCTGATTTTTACATCCATACCTGGATTTTGATGAGACGCAGGACGGGTGAAGCGCCGACACCCAACCTGCAGCGAGCAGGATAGCGAGCCATGGCGGGGCAGGCTCATGCAGTAACAGGGGGTCTGGACATCTAAACTGCGAGCACACATTGGGATCTTGCGAGCATCTCGCAACCTCTCCCCCGATGCAGTGAATATCAACCGGTATTTTCCCAGGCTGCTGATACTTCTTAATTAATCATAAGCTATAAGAACTAGCTATGCCAATTTTTAGCCTCGCGTTCAAATCTTGATGTTGTGCTCTATCGATCATTTCTTCCTTAATCCCTCCTACAAATCGGCGTTCACAAACAGCATCCTGTTACCGAGCCTTCGTGTGGGTAAGACCTGGTCACACAAACGTCGAGAAGACATGAACTATGGGATCTATATCTACACTCTCTAGACTGCAGCGTTCTAGTTTTGCCAAAGACCAAAAGGACGACCAAGAAAATCGACTAGTTTTGAATTTTCGTAATGGTCAAGACCGACCTTGGAGTCCCGGAAATTCACTATCTCGTGCTGAGCGGGGTGATATTATCCACGAGGTTGTCAATAAAGTTGAGAAATTGAGCTTACACCCGCGCACCTCCACCCGTAACTCGAGATCAGCCTCTGATAGTCTCACGATTGATGACGACCGGCTTCCTGGTGCGTGTCACGCAGCGCAATCCGGCGGCAACTCATCCTCTGGATGGAGCTTAGGAAGAAACTCAGCGGGCGGAGGTAACTTCCATGATGGTAGCAGAGGTGGTGGAGGTAATACCCGACTACCTTCCGGAGGTAATCGTGGAGATCCCTTTGGGACTCGAAAGGAAGATGGGGAAGAAGGAGAGGAAGGAGATGATGGCTGTGACTCTGGTGGAGTTGATGACAACCGCGCTGGATCCACAGAGCCAAGGTTCAACTGTCCTGCCATCAAGCGGAATACGAAGAAGGAAGACCTCCCTAAAGAATGTCAGAAAACATTTCGAACAAAGGAAAAGGCCAAGTGAGTTCCCGCCGACGTCTCGTATGATGCAGTGCTAATGAAAGCCAGAGAGCACGGGAATAGATGTCATCTGCCTTGCCCTATCTGCCGTTGGGACCCATCTCCGGAGCACCAGACAAGTGAATGTAGTTACTTCATGAAGTTTTCTAATCTAAGGTGAGATATAGCCACCCGGTATGTTGAACTATCCCATGTAACCAACTCCAACCCGACTTTTAGAAGGCATATTCAAGATATCCACCTTAAAACGTACCAGGCACAAAGAACCCCGTCGGCATTTGAACAGCTTCGTCGGAAAGCCACGGCAGCTACCACAATTGAGGACTTGGAGGTGTGTCTTTTGTTTAAGCCGGACGGGCAGGGAAGGAGACGTAAAAGATATGACGCAATGGATAAAACAGATTGTAAGCTGAATCTATTCCTTCGACATAGTGAGCGCCCGATAACGTCAAACACAGGCTTGACCGAAGATGAAGGCAATGATACCCCAACTGCAGCGGCACCCCTCCACGAAGCAAACGGAAGAACAATTGGCAGGCAGTTCAACACAGAGTATTGTGCAGCCAATGATAGTGGAAGATCGCGACTTATCCTTGACTTTATCTATGAACTTGGAGAGGATTCTCGAAAGCATATCCACGACGTTATTAATAGTTTGGATAGAAACCCAACCAGCCCTGGAAAGAGAGATGCCGGCTCTTTATCCAACTCCGAAGGTTACATTGAAATTTTGCTTCATCCACGGAGAATAATGCACTAACATTGCCCTCAAGATAATATTCTGAAGCCGGCTCAGAAGCGGATGAATCACGGCATCGGAAATGACCCGTCAAGCAATGCTGGTACCACGACTCAAGGTAGTATTATTCTTAGTGACTCGGGGTTCAAGTTTCGTTGAACTGATCATGAAGCAGGCCCATGTTCTCCGTCAATAGCAGAGGTACTTTCTCCGAAGGTTAGGGACACACCCGCGTCGGACGGAGTATGTCCAGTAGCGCAGCTCGGTGGACTGCAAGCAAACGAACGGATTTGGGGGGACATTTCTCAAATCCCTCCGGGCGTTGTTCAAGATGAAGGTTCGTCAAATCCGTAAATATGGCGCAGGGTCTGCGCAGATTTGTACAATTCTAACAGTGTTTCAGGACGAAATATGGGCCTTACTGCTGGCTACCCAACTCCAATGCCGTTCCTTCCGCATGGCGGTCAGTCTCCGCTTTTGCCTGCCGTTGTAAGCAGTCGGTTATATGGTGCTTCTACCGGCCCAATGCATCAAGCGACTGCCTCTTCAGTTGATGAAGCATGTCCGGTCGCTATCATTGGCTCTCCGTGGAGACTTATGACAGCTCCGGCAGCAGGGAATGATCCTTTCCGACGTGATGCACACGCGGGGCACCCCCTAGATGTTGGATTTCATATAGGAGGTTCAGTTCCCCTTTCCGTCAAGGGATCTTCAATCAACTCGCAACTGGTTTCGAACTGTAAGGCTGACAATCCATGCCATAGGTACTTTCGAAACGCCTAGCGGCGCTGTGACCACCACTTCCTTTCCACAGCAGTATCATGATCAAGATTTGTCGCAACCTAATCTAGTCCACGAGCCAAGCGACTTCAATGACGTCATTGGCAGGAGCCACCATGGGTTTTTTTTGCAATCAGTTGAGGATCCGTTGGATGAATTGCTGGGAACTCGTAGGCAATTAGGTTCGCCTTCTTGCCAGCGGGAGATGCATAGACGCTCCTGAGACAACCGGGTGCATTGGAGTGGTACTGTTTCTAGCTCCAAGCAGGATTCATGTAAGTTGGTGGCACAGAGGGGCAGGAGGAGAGGGATAGGGAGAGGGATGGAGGAGGGAGGAAGGAAGAGATGTTGAACACCGTAAGATGTGATGAGCTGCGGGCAGCATAGAAATCTGTGATCAAATATCGCTTTTGTCTGACTTTCTTTTTATTTCATTCCCCTTGTCGTTATTGTTTTACAGACCTTTCTTTCTCAACTCAACTCAACCAATTCATTCATCCCTGCATATTGAATCTTGTCCTATATATATCCTGCCCGATTTGCGGGCCCCCACTACTGAAATCCAAATGTCCTCCCAATTTCGTCCTTATTCTTCAGCCGTACGATGGAGATTAGCTTTCAGCTGTTTGCTTCCAGAAGCCAAATCTGCTTGAACACAACGCCACTTTTCACACTCTCGTATTCAACATCTTTTGCCAGTGTTGCCTCCCATAGTGGAGGTATTATCGTTCATAGAGTCGTACTATCCATTGTCAGCTATAGTGATCCAGAATGTACAGAATCTGATTCATAATGTAGTGCATACAAGTATTGATACGTGGACATGGACGCACTTAAATGTATTCCTATTTCAGTGCATTCGTTCAGTGGCTTACCCCCTGACCGAGATCAGCTAGTTGAAGTTACTATGAGCTAGCACACCGCCGTCAACGGAGAAGCCGAAAGAGACTGCCATTTGTGTCGATTGGTCAATAATAAAGCAAACAAGAAAATTTCCCAAAATCAGTCAGAAATCTATATATATGCTACTATGGAGAAACAAAAATGCGTCTATCTGAATTCCCTTCCTTTGCCTTCCCTTCATGATCACACTATCATTTTTTAGCAGGAGCTAAAAAAAACCCCAAACTACAAACATTCCACCACCTCTGTTCACAATCCACAACTAACCTCTGTACCTACTCATGTAAAGCTGTCCTCTGTAGAAGAGCGTGAAGCCAGAGTGGCAATTGGATCAAACATCCATATATGGAATGAGGCTGCCCTTGTCTCTAACTAGATGGAGATCTGAAGGGTGTAACTCATGAATTTCGCCAATTACTGGTGACAAGATCGAACAGCGAGCGGTTAGTGAAAGATTCAAACGTTTCCAACTTTTTGAGTTGATCTGCAAGAACCTTGGGGTGTCCTCTGAGGTAGTGGGTGAGAACTTGAGACGCTTGTGTCTTCCGTGAAACCCCCACACTGGTCCACCCCTTTCTGTTGATGTCCATGAAGATTGGCGGCCTATATAAGGTGATCACCAGCTGTCCGTGCTTTGCGGAACCTCCATGTACCTCATGCGTTTCCAATTTGATACTCCTGACGAATAGGGACGGGCATTCGATCGTGTATAATATAGAGTTGTAGGATGAGGTAGCAAAAACACGCCTTCTCGGGGTAATAGGACAGACTAAAGATCTCCCCTATATCATTGACACGACGCCACGTTCCAATAGACAGATGTTGACAGTGAAAACTATGCATAACTAGACAGTATACATCAACACCAATACTCTTGACGACTCGACACGTGCCGACCTCACCTTCGGGTTGGCTTAGGAGCCGTGCGTTCATTGCGGCAGTTGTGGGTGAGGAGAGGCAGTGCTCTTCTTCACGCTGTTGCACGTTTGCAGGTGTGCTTTGGAACTTTAAAACTCGTGAATGTAGTGGATACGTTGGAACACGATTTCTTCTCAGGTCTCCCCGTCCTGCAGTTTGGTAACAGGCACAAACTTTGGCGGTACGTGACTCGATGGCTCCATCTGAGTTTCACCCAAGGATGGATTTGTATTTGGGAATGAATTATCTTCTTTTTCTTCTTCGATCATCCGTTCGGTGCCAGTGATTCAGAACACGAGATTGCAATCAGCACTGATGAAAGTTAGCTTCCACTAGCCAAACCAAGTACCAAAGGCATTGCAGTGGCGGTAATTTTGTCGCTTTTTGCGGACTGTACGACTTACCACTTGATTGATCCTTTGTTACGGCGCTCTTGGGAGCCAGGATATTACATTTTGGACACTTCCGGGACGAAATTTCTTCCGGCGCCTGGGAACTTCGTAACATCGGAGGTTTTCGCACCAGGATGTTCATTGCGATTTGAACCCTTGGAAGAAGAATCTTCTCTTCCCATTTAGATACCTCGATGGGTCCACCTTCAGTGCCTTCAATCTCGTAGCCCTTTGGATTACTTTCTGGTGTCTTGGAAGCTTCCTGAACATGATCTCAAGGGTATCGTGGAAGGTTTATAAAGGACAAAATGCATTTTGTTTCGTCAGCGCTGCGTTATTCTGAGATCTCGGGGGTGATTGTAAGCTTCCCTCAGAGTCTCTACAAAGAATAATCGGTAATTCCATCCACCTTCCCAAAGCGTCCTCAAAGTTGATAGTGCCGTGCTTTGGTCCAGCGCTCCCTCCCCAACTAAATCCCAGAGATGCGGGTAGCCGTGACAGAAACCCCTTCACATATCGATACATATCAGAAAGTACGACCTCGAACCTGCACGAGCTTTCCAGATTGTCTTTGACAACTCGTTGAGTATGAACCTGAGTTTGACTGCTGTCATATAAGTAACTCACTACCATGGAGTGACAAGGGAACGTACAAACTGATTTTTATTATGTATAATTGGAACATATTGACATGAGATTTTAAGCGGTGCTCTAGATTTCTTGCATCCTCCGCTCCATATAAGGCCCATTTGATCTTTTTCCATTCCTTAACAGCCCCCAGTCTCCCAGGGCATTCCTTTGAGTCGTTAGCCCGGCCCGGCCAATATTATTTGTATACTCTTTAGACGAGTCCTACGTTGCGATTTGCTGAAGTCAACGGCAGTCACACCGGTTGGTATTCAATTACATACCAAGAAATCTTTCATAAGTTTCTGGTAACAACTGAGATGCGTCCTTAGTCCATCAAGCAATATGGGATCCGGTGGAGATATCTCGCTCGTTGCTGCTGATGAGCTCACAACAAATGTTGAGATGGTCCTGAGAGAGACGTGTACCGAGTTCAAAAGTTCGATTAACGTCCGGTAGTCCTATTGAGAGCCTCGACTGTCGTTTAGTGCCTTTGAAACAACGTGGACTAGCTCTGCTACTGCAAGGAAGTCACCAACGCTGAAGCCAAACGGGACCGGCATAGCGATCCAGCTTGTCAAACGTAGCCGGGGAGCGCGAGGATGAGGGGATACTTGCTCTTTTCTTTGGTGGTTAGCTGAGGTTACTTGGGTAGGTGTCTTGTAAGGCTGTGGTATCAGGAGCTGAGCACATGGATTACCGTCGGCGCATGGCGCTCACTGAAACATATGCAATCTCGAAAGGGTAATGCAAATTCATGCTCTCGACCTAGGATTTTTCGTCACTCGCAAGCTGTCGGCTGGGTTACGAGCGCAACCAATCCGTAAAACTTCATACTATTCAGGGAGAGTCTTAGCCAGTGACATTTTTTGGTACTAAATCCAGTTACCCCGAGTACATACTCGATGTAGGGGGACAGTAGCAATGCAGGCGCCACCGTCCATGTACTCAGTTCAGGGAAAAGGATTTGGAATGCAGACGCCATTGTTTGCTTTTCTCGTAAGTATCCTTTGGCAGGATATCCAGCAAAAGCGTACTTGTATTTTTCTTCTTTTTAGTTTATGCATCTCGAAACTTTCTCCTTGTATGGAGTATCTTTCGTGAGGCAATAGAGATGTTTTAGAAGTACAATATGCGTTGCTATACTTTCCCTCTGTACTGAGTAGACGCCACAGATGCGACCATAGCCTGAATAGCCATAGCTTACCCAGGCTTCCTCTTTTGGTAGACTGCACTGCAGCTTTCGTCAAAAGGTGGCTGGGAACGAGCCTATGCCCGAATCACTCGTTGCCATCCAAGTTAGGTATAGTCGCAGGCTTTATGGAGAGCAAAATACTGTGCGCTACAGATTTCAAGCCTTGGTATTTATAGCACCCGTGTTTATAGCGCCACTGCCGGCAAAGCTAGACATAAGTTGTTGGTTACTTAGAAAACCTAGAACCTCATCATACGAGACGAGATTTATGGCAATTCTCAACTATGAAGTTATTCTCGGAGTCGGAGTGAGCGTATCCATTCCACTATCATTCCACCTGCGTAACCTACGAAGCGTCACGAGCAACGGCGATTCGCTCATTGACTATATCCATTCCATGCTCCTGACAGATAAACTTTTCCATCCAGCAGTATCCAAACCACACTGTACTTCAGGTCAAGAAAGTTTGTTGCCCTCTCATCCGTTCTACTGTATGGGCTATAGATACCACTGGGTGGACCCATTTCAAGCAGGACTTTGAGTGCACTTCATGGGTAACTATGCCCGCTCGAAGGTGAACGTTCACCAGTGCAAATATGTGTACCGTCCAACTTTCACCTATAAATCACTGATTTTGCCTCGGGACAAGGGTAAATTAACCACACTCGAGGCGGATGGTCTGTGCACGTTGTACTAAATATAGCGCACATCGCCAATCTAGCCGATGCATCATCGCTTTCCACGATTTAGGCGCCGATCTATAGGTGCCAGTAGCGCGGTTGACGTGGATGGGAAAGTTCCTGCAAAAATCCAATCAGAGCTACTTGCCAACATTCACATCCAACAGTCAACCAGTTACAAATTTCAATGTACAATTCAGTCCAACAAGAAAGACAGGGAAAAACTCAAAATACGCTCTAACGACATCGATGTTGAATCTAGTTTTAATCCGCCACAAAAAAGCATAAGCAGAAATCCCCAACTGTTAAACGGGGAGTTTCAATATAAATAAAGAGCATGATAACAGAAAATCAAAGAGCCAACAACCAAGACCAACCATATTAGCAAGAGATGAAAAAAATACATTTAAAGGCACCTCTACGTTTCATTGTTCTCCTTCTTCCCAATCTTGACCAAATATCCCAAGAGATCCACCTTGGTAACAACATGCAGCACCTTGAGCCCTTTTCCATCCTCATCCCTTTCCGTAACAACCGCCGCGGAATTGTGCTCAAAGAACCGACTTAACGCACTCAGAGGTGTATCTAGCGTTACTTCTTCAAACTTCTTCTTTGGCTGTGTCTTGCTTCTTGTGACGGATCCGATCTCGGACGGGTCGGTAACGACCTCCCTGATTTTGGTAAAATCAAACATAATCTTGCTAATGGGAGTTGTGGCTGTTGCTCGACCGCGAGAGATGTAGGCGAGGAGGTTTCCGAGAGTTACCAAGCCGACGAGACGCTTGGAGTTACTATCTGAGAGCACCGGAAGCTGGTCAAATGACTTCTCACGCATAATCTCCATGGCTTCTTCGGCGGTGTTTTTAGCTGTTACGGACACCACTGGCTTCAGGTTGAGGTCACGGATCTTTGCGGCTTTGGTGATGACGGGTGTGGGGACAAAGTCGTTGTTCTGCATCCAGGTGTCGTCTATGAATTTGGTTATGTAATTCCGGACTGAGTCGGGGAAGACGACAACGATGGTCTTGTCGGGGTGATTGAGCTCTGGATGGGAGGTTGTGAGTGCTTCTACCATGGCGGCGAAGGCAGAGCCAGAGGAACCACCGCAAAGGAAGCCCTCCTCTTTGATCAAGCGACGTGCCAATACGAATGAAGTGCGATCGGTAGTCTTGATCCAGGTGTCGACGACCTTCTGGTCCAGAACGTCGGGGATAAAGTCATAGCCAATACCTTCAACCTTGTACCCCTCGTGAGAGTCATTGAGCGTTTCTGGGAGTGCGAGGACGGAGCCCACGGGATCTGCCGCGATAACAGTGACTGCGGGGTTGTGTTTCCTCAATCCCTTCGCAATACCAGTAATAGTTCCGCCGGTTCCCGCACCCGCAACAACAGCATCGATATGTCCTCCAACCTGCTCCCAAATTTCTTCGGCAGTGCCGAACTCGTGTGCGAGGGGGTTATTGACGTTTCCGTATTGGTCGAGGATGTGAGAGTTAGGTATCTCCTTTTCGAGCTGTTTTGCAACACCGATATGGGACTCGGGCGAATCAAAGGCTGCCTCAGTAGGTGTGCGGACGATTTCGGCACCGAGAGCGCGGAGAACAGACACTTTCTCTGCCGACATCTTTTCGGGGAGGGTAATGATGCATCGGTAGCCCTTGACAGCAGCAACGAGGGCGAGACCAATTCCACTGTTCTGAGTAAGCGTACGCTGCAAGGGGCCGAAAGAGACAGATAGGGAAGGGGGGCACAAACGTGTTGCCACTAGTAGGTTCTATGAGGGTGTCACCAGGCTTTATTCTACCCTCACGTTCTGCTTCCTCAATCATGCGCAGTGCGATACGGTCTTTGACGGAGCCACCGGCATTGAAGAATTCAAGTTTTCCATAAACTTTGGCCTTGATTCCGAGCGACTGGGGGACACGGTTGAGGCGGACTAGAGGAGTGCCACCGATGTGCTCGATTATTGAGCCGTATGCTGTAGGGGTGTTATGGGTGGGGGTGGGCGACATGGCAAAGTTATCCGATAGCTGGTTATCGATAGGTACTGATGGAGGGAGAGGAAGAGGTGGGAGGTAGACGCCTTATATGGTGTAGATATTGTTGTGTTTCTCCGAACAGAAGATTTACTCAGTGGCCTGAGAGTCAAGCAACGCGGGGTGTCGTGATATGGTGCAAGCAATTGTGCATGGCCGATAATAACCGCAACATGCAGATGTGATGTAGTCTTTTGCGGATGCATAGAATGTGCAATTCAGAGAGATGCGGCGCATCGCTTGACATGAGTGATTCGATCTATGCATTTTGGCCACTTAGTGATCCCCTCTTCAAAAATACACTATTGTTACACCTAGCCCTGACCTGTACGATGATGATTGATAACAGATAGTCAGTTGAGTGAGGCAGTGACCCAAGAGACTTCCTTTTGCCACCCAGTACGAATCCACACGCGCTCACGACAAACCATTAGCAAACGAGGTTGCCGCTCGTTTGATCCGCTCGATGGAAAGAGCCATACCATGTGACATACCATAGTAATAAAGGGATTGTTCAATCCCAGAAAGATTACGATAGATCATCCACTCAGTATGTCAACGAGGTTCTCCAGTCAGTGACCTGGGTGCTAGATAGCCATAACCGAGGCGAATGCATTCATGAGGCCAGCTTCTACCTCCTTCGTAAGTTCAGTTGGTTTAGGTTTAGGGTCCAAATTGCCTACACGAAAACTCTAGGAACGAGAGCAGAGGCGAGTTTATCAGAGAAGGAGAAATAGATAAGCCATTTCCCCTCATTTTCGGGTACATCGTTGGAAGGATTAATTGCCAACTCCCTGGTCAATCTTCAAGAGTGCTTGGATGTGCATGTCCTCTACGGAACCGGCGCCCGGCATATTCGGTGCTTGCTTCAACTCAGTCCATGGCCCTGGTGAGAAAAGGCCGAAGCCCCTCTAGGTACAGTCTGTTTCTCCGTGCTGAACTGGAGGCTCGTTCACTTCTTTCTGTGCACCGGTGCTCTATTCAGAAGGCTTCATCTCTTTCTCTCGGCATCGCAGCCCCTGCATCGATGATGTTGTTCAGTTGGACAGAACCCTGGTCAAGCCTCCATAGGCTTGGCAGCGAGGGGTATAAAGCGCCGTTGCCCACCACCACCTCGAATCCCTCCCTCTTCTTTTCTATCTTTCGTTTTCCAACCGACTCAACAATTCCATGACTCCCGCCGCTTCTCCAGAACACTATCTTTCTATATCTGCTTGCTGTTGTAGCTCTCGCAAATTTCAGACATGTTTGCCCTGCTCGATTCCGACACCTCCAATACCCCCAAACAGACACCCCAACCAAAGTCGCCTCAACCTACTTCGGACAGTTCCATGATGCAATCTCCATCAGTTGTTGAAGATATGGCTCGGGATTGCATATTCTGCCTTAGCAACATTCCAGTCGACAGTATTCCGCTGACAGGCGAATACGAGCCAGTAGCTCAGCTAGTTCCATGCTCGCACTTCATGCACAACCACTGTCTCAAACCTTGGACCGAGATCGCAAATACATGTCCCATATGCCGAGTCAGCTTCAATCAAGTCAACGTGCTACCTCACATGACGGGTATGTCGCACTCTTAACATCTATGTCTGTCTAAGTTGAAACGGAAGCTGATTTATGATGTCCTTTTAGGACCTGTGCTTAGTTCCTGGCAGGTCGAGGACAGGGTACAAAGGGTTACCGATCAGGGAGTGGACATACCCCCAGAGGAGGACGGGGGAGGTCACCTACATAACGATCTAGGACTACATGACGAAGTCGTATACGTGTACGATCAAGCTGCCGCTACACGAAGTCAACGAGAGTGGGTTGCTGCATGGGAGCGCCTCGATGCCGACCTCGAACAAACACAGCCGGAAGAAGACGATGATTTGGATGGCTACTATGATATACAGGATGCTGTCAACCAACGCCAGTACAGGCAACGACAGCAGCGTATGGACAGACGGCGCGCTCTAGCTGCGTCGCAAACACGGCACGGGCTGAATCCTTTCGACGAGCCAGTATGGGCCATACCTACCACCAGGCCACGGGCAACCTTTCCTCACTTGCAGCATCAAATGAGTAAAGAGGAAAGTGACTCCTGGAAAATGATGGAGCTTGCCGAGAAGCTCGAAAACTCGAAGACCAAACGGCGCAGAAGCCCAATTTCAGAAGAGAGATTACTTGCTCGGTTAGGTGTTGATTTATCAACTGATCCAGAAAAAGACGGAAGAAAATTCAAGAGACCAAGAACCAAGAGGGATTCTCAGTTACCTGCGATTAACACTCGGAACATCAATAATAGTGGTGAATCATCCAGCGCCATGGAAGCTACTCCAGCAACAGCCAGCACACCGACTGGAAATACTAGTGATGCTGGGTCTCCACCATCGGGAGGACTGTTTACTACCCTATTGGAGGGAATCGGGAAATTCCAGGATGTTCCTATTATTTCGGCTGCGGATGTTTCTGGATGCAACTTAGCTCGTATGCGGCCAATATCGCCCGACCGCTCTAGTGTTACCAGCGTAATATCGCGCTCACGCTCGCCTCCCGCAATATATTCACCTTCCTCACCACCATCCAGTCGTCCAACTTCTCCTGGTGATGAGCGATTTAGGGGGCGATCTATTTATTCGCCCATTTCTCCCACGAGGACACCAGCTCATTCTCCAACTAGGAGTAGTAGGAAGAGACCATGGGAAACTCAACTATCAACATCACCTCCGGTCAGTCGTATGCAGTCTCCTGATGGTAGACCAGGCAAGAGGCAGCATTCACACTCGCCAGAACCATCAAGAGCAGGGGAATCTTCTGCGTCGGATTCAGATTCTTCAAGACAGCAGCAGCCCAAGTATAGTATCACCAAGGAGAACAAGAGCGATATTGTGAATATGGTGTCTGCAGCCCTGAAACCTTTCTACCCGGAAAAGATATCAAAGGAACTTTACACTGAAATTAACAAGAAAATCTCGAGGCGGATGTACAAACTCGTCTGTGAAAACGGTATCATGGATAAACAACAGTGGCACCAGATCATAGAGACGGACGTTAAGAAGGAGGTGAATGCTGTGTAGATATTGCGGGTCGGTCCGGAAGACCGGATTGGTTGATCACCCGTCGTCATCCTCCATCACTGATTATACTTTCGATTATTCTTGTAACTATTTCTGGGTCACATACTTTGGTTTAGGGCGGTAGGGGGGAATTGGGTTTGTCCTTTTTATCTTTTGGCGGGCGCAACACGGCGTATTCTTCTTCGGTTAGTCATTCGTGCTATTCGGAAGGGAGTCTGGATGGGTCGGAGCGGGGTCTGCTTTGAATGATAGCGTGAATTTATTGTAGGATTGGGGTTGCTCTCGTATTTCCATCTATATTTGAATAACGACGGAAATACCGGTTCTCATGAATTAGCCACGTTCCTTGCATTCTAAGTTGTGACATTTATACCGACCATCTGGTCGCGTGGGCCTTAGTGCATGTGTTTTTCGGAACTAGCAAGACAGCTTATTCCGAACTACCCCTGGTGTTTGGAGCTTCTTTCGTCACTCACCGCCCATCAATCGCTAGAGAGTAGATATCACACTTCTTCTTTGCTTTAAGCCTCGTTTGCCGATCGTGGAGTATTTCGACCACGGTCAACCGCAACAAAAATAAGTTCAACTACAGACGTTCTTCCATCCACATTATCTTCTACTACTTATAGACACTTTGACCGAGATTCAATGCCCCACGTATTGCTACAGACAACGAAGTAACACTCCTCAAAGTCCTCAGAACCAATTCCGCCGATTCATGGGTCTTCCCTCTTGATTCTCCTTGCCAGACCCATCACTGTGGTCTTCACATACACACATACAGTCCCATTTTCAAGACGGTAAGCTCAGATAACAGAAGTGGACGAAATGAGGACGGCATCTAGGTAGTTACCCATTTTCTGGCTACTCTCTTTAAACGCCTACTCACCAACGAATCGTTTCTTTCCATCTTCAGATTTAACGGTATCAAGGCTAGTAAAATTGCGTTTGCTGCTTGGAAATAGATTTTCCGGTGAAGAGGAATGCATGTGAGTGAGGTACTGCTGCACGATTTGACTAGTTGGAGATGTATGGCGCTCTATTCCTGGGGTTATTGGTTGCTCTTCACAGTCTCCTTGGCGTTGGAGGTATGGGCTAGCTCCTGTATGATAATGCTGAGCTTTCTCGCCGTGAGTGGTTTGTTTTATCCATCACCCTGGTTGTGCCCATCTTGCGGTATTATATATACGACCGCTAGACTCAAACTTAACCAAGCCATGGAAAGACGTGGGCTTAATACCTGTGTGTATATGAGAAGTAGTGGTAGTTTACATTCTACCGTTCCGATTCTTCCGTCAGAGCTCATGTGAATCTACTATGTCTAGAGGCGCAAGTTCAAGCGCCTAGCTTGATCAGAGCAAATCCACTATATGGCACCCACAAATATCCCTTATATCTGAGCTGAATACGGCTTCCCAAGCTGCTGCGCTGACAACTTCAGATGTAATGAACGCCTAAAACGAGTGAGATGTTGTGCACTGCACAGAGAACACGAACTCCCAGGAAAAGTAAAGGAAAGATATGCTTTTATTAAGTAGACTCACCCCCAAAGGTTAAAAATCGAAGTCCCACATCAAACCAAACACCTTTCAAATCGAAACCAACGATGGAACCGCCCAAGAAAAGCAAGATATACCTAGATTCCCCTTTAAAAAAAGCACCGACTGGACATCCAAACCATAATCTCCTAGCCACTCCCCCGTAGCTATAACTCACCCCACTCCGAATCATTTTCTTCTCTGTCTCTGATATTGCGGGTAGTATTTGCATGTTTTCTGGTGAGCAGTGCTCCCCTCTTTACGAATATCGTCGTATCGTGCCATGCACAGCCAGCAAAATTCATAATGGCACCCCTGACACATCATATGATCGCACCCGCCAGCCTTCATGATGTCAAACTTGCATCTAGGACAGCTCTTGCAATTCGCCCTTACAAACTCCTCCGTCTTCTTCAACCCCTTGTCCCTCTCCTTAACATGCTCATCATATTGTGTGCACGTCATTCCCTCATGGAACGGGATATTGTGGGTGAAGCATGTCTGGAACTGACAAGAGTTGCAGGTGACGATAGGGTTTTCCGCGCCGCCGTCGTGGATCTGTCCGTCGTTGCATCCGGGGCGGAGGCACTGCCGGTACTCGTCCACGCCTTGCATGAATGTTTTCATTAGACGGTTGTCGAAGGTTTCCACTTGCGCTAGAGTGCCGAAGAGCTGCACGTCTGAGATGCTGAGCTGTGCGCTGCAGTCCGGACAGCTAGGGTGGATCCATTCTGACCCGTCGAGAGCGGCGGAGAGAAGGTCTTGCATGCAAGTGATGCATGTACCGGGGTGGTCATGTGTTTCATGGCAAGATGAGGTGATTTGGTCAGGATATGCGTCTGGAGACTTGGGTTCTAGACAGATGGAACACTCGATGGGCTGGATGTTGACTCTTTGAATATACCTGTAGATATTTTAATTAAGATCAGTTGGTGAGTCAAAATAGACTAACTCTTGATAATCCTCGTCGGGAACTAGTAGCTGAACGTTGTCGTCCTCGAGCTCCTTCTGACAAGCTGAAACTGGGCAGAGCACTTTCTGGCCAGTCGGGGAGTTGCGGATGGTGCTAGTTATACACACCATACAAACGGTACACTCACTATGCTTGCTGTCTAAGCCGAGGAATTCTGCAAAGCTAAGGGAAGTATTGTTGTTGCAGACAAAGCAGGACCCCAGAGAAGGAGAGGAAGGCACAACCCTTATAGAGCCCTTCTCAGTTACCTCCTTTGCCTTCATTCTGGGACGCCGGCGTCTCTTTAGCAGCTCTGGCTTAGGCTCGGTTTCAGGGTGGAAAGAGACGGTTTGGGGAGAAGGAGGAGGGGAAGGCACAACGGCCTTAGGGCCCTTCTCAGTAACATTATTCGCCTTTTTTCTAGGACTCCCGTGTCTCCTTGGCGCCTCGGCCTCAAGATAGGGAGAGACAGATAGAAGAGAAAGAGGTGGTAGAGGCACAACTGTCTTGGTGTCCTTCTCAGTAACCTCCTTCGACCTCCTTGTGCGCCTGCGTCTCTTTGACGGCTCAGGCTCAGGCTGGAGCTCAGGAGAGGAGACGGTTAGATCGAAATACAAGCGTTTTACCATCGGATAGTGTCACGACGCATATATGTCTGTATAGTCAAAAACACGTCAGCGCGAAATACAAGAGACAACGGACACATACAACAGCAGAGGTGTCTTGGAACCAGTCCGGCGGATAGTAGAGCGTACTAGAAGCGAGTACAGACTAAAGCTTCAAGGTGGACGAAGAAACTGACTTCTTTATTGAGAAGAGTGTTATGTGTGGCCAGTTTGGAGGGGCAGCCTATGACGTTGAGCCTCAAAAGTTGGGGATACTATTTTGTAGGTGAGCAACGAGGGCTACGAGATCAGGGTTCTGCTTGACCTCACTTGCTTGCGAACGAGGCGAAAACCTAGAAAACCAGAGCAAGTTCTACTATTTTCAGGCTGCGGTTTATTCTCGAAGGCTGTAGGAAATAATACAAGTCATCCGAGAAGGTAGTCTCGGAGTGTGGTACACTCAAGGTTTACACCAGGGTTCCGAGACTAGCATATTAAACACCGTTCGCCCTCCCAAACAGGCAATGTTGAACCACATAGAAAATCCGCCTATGTACATTGGTTTGATCTCAATCTCCATCTCAAACAGGTGTTTTTTTTTTAAGGGGCGAAGGGTAGGCATGCGCATAACTTGGAAGCTGTGGGCTGTTCGTCTACAATGTGTATTTAAATACAATGGCTGCAAGCGGCCGAATGCGATATGAATACAACATCTCAAACAGGCAGAACCATCACGAAGTGCAGGTTCAAGTGCACTTTTATATGCAACACACAAAACCAAAAAAAAACACAGTTTGTACAATCTAGAGGTGCCGCTCTCGAGATTTTGTGGGAGTCCATAAATAGGGTTGCGCAGGTGGGGTACACATGAAATCACTCAACTCATCCCTGAACTTTATCATGAGTAAGAACCAACATATAAGATTATGACCAAACTTCCAAGCGTTACTTATCTATATATCATCAAATCGTCAAGATCACAACAAAAGAGACTCTAAGGAACCTGCAAGACCCAATATCCGTCAGGAAAGGCTCAACCCTCCTCGTCCCTAACCGGGAATTATCAGATATCAAGAGAAAATAATCCCGCAAAAGCCGTTGGACCGAGTCACTTCTTTGCGTCACTGATTACCAAAGCCTTCAAAAACTTCTGATGCTCTCCACTTGTATCACCCTCAATTCGGAGCAAGAGACTCCCCCTTGTCGGGAACCTTCTCTTATATGCATCTTTGACTTTGGTGAGATGCTCCTTGTCCCAAGAAGCAGTGATAAGACGGAAGGTGAGTTGTGTGTCCCTCGTTCCTACTCGAGAGTTAGTACACCGATGTTATGAGTGCTGCGCTGGTCGCTTACCAATACCCTTCATGGTATTTTCCAAAAGCTCGGCATCCCGCTTTGGCCGATCCTCCACTCCCCGGAGGATATATAGGAGCTCATCGCGGAATGCCTCCGTCTTCTTCAATTTCTTTTCCACCACCGATGCCAAGGATTGCTTGTGTCTCGTATTGAACGCGGCCATAATATCTTTTAGACGCTCTTGCGAGCTCGTGGTGAAGACCCATGCAAACTTGTTGCCCTCAACATTGCCCACAGTCGCGGTGAAAAGATCGTCGGCTTCTTTGTTGATCTCATCCTCAAGCGCTTTCTTGTTTGCTTCTGGCACCTCCGACAGTCCCGGGAATGAGTGGTTCTCAAGAGCATTCATGAACAAATTCGCCAGGAGCGTTTCCTTCTTTAGAGCCTCTTTGAGAAACGGAAGGAGCGTATCACCGAACATCCGCTTATACGAATCTTTAATGGCTTCGATGTCGCCATCCTTCCTCCCGAGGAGCGCGAGGGAGAGCATCCAGGTGTATTTGAACGAGGTACCGAATTTGACCTTGTCACTGATCGCCCGGTGGATCATAAAGGCATCGAAATCCCTGGGACCGTACAGAAGACCATGGATACCTAGTTTTACAGTGTCTTCGGTGCCAGTTGCGTTAGTTGTTAGTCCTTGTGGACTGTGCTGGTAGATCCTGCCCTTCAAAGACTCTATTTGGAGGGGGGTGAGAGTGGGGAGTATTTTAAGCAGGGCATTGAGGTCGACGTGATTATCTTTACCTGGTGTGGGTCAGTTAAGTTTGGAACAGAAGAGGGAGATGGGGAAAATACTAAGAGCCTTTTTTATGACGGTGGCATCGGTGGAGGGATCATAGCCCACCGCGATTTGTCCAAATGTGTAGCCTGGACTGTATTGTTTAGGCTTCCCCGACTGAAGGGGCTGGTGCGGGCCAGTGAGGGGATGGCTGGGGTCCACCGGGAACTGCTGTCCATACGGCGCATACCCAGGTTGCTGTTGAGGAAAACCTTGGGGTGTTGGGTAATATGGTGCCTGGGGAGGTGGGTATGCATACTGGGGGCTGTAAGGAGCCTGCGGATATTGGCCTTGCTGAGGCAGTTGACCGGACAGCTGTTGAAGAGGTTGTCCTTGCGGAACATAGGGTTGCTGAGGCGGTTGGCCAGACAGCTGTTGTAGAGGTTGTCCTTGCGGGGCATAGGGTTGCTGGGGCAGTTGACCACGTTCCTGTTGATCAGGTTGCTGCGGTGGTTGACCAGGTTGTTGCTGAAGAGGTTGTCCTGAAGGTGTGTAGGGTTGCAGAGGCGGTTGACCGGGCTGTTGAAGTGGTTGACCTTGCAGTGCATATGGTTGTTGTACGTAGGGCTGCGGTGGAAGCTGCCCGTAGTACATGGGTTGTTGATAGTATGGTTGTTGGTATGGAATGGGAGTACCGTATAGATTTGGTGCTACCTGTTGATACCCAGGAGATGGGGGTGCTTGCGGGTATCCACCAGGAGACGGAGGTGCTTGCGGGTATCCACCAGGAGATGGAGGTGCTTGCGGGTATCCACCGGGAGACGGAGGGGCGGGTGGGTATGCACCATATCCCACTGGGGATGGCGGCTGCTGCTGCTGCGCATGTTGCGCTTGGGGATCTAGGGGTGGTATTTGGATGGAGGGAAGAGCTGGAGGCCTTGTTACAGCTCCAGTTCCAGTTCCAGCTCCGGTTTCAGCTCCAGTTCCAGACGGACCCGGTTGCTGCTGCTGCTGTTGTGGTTGTTGCGGGGGAATGGGATTTGTAGAACTGGTCATCGTGCTTGATAATATTGTTATTCTCTAGCGACAAAATGTTTCAGTGAATGCTCTCTCGATGAACTAGCAAATGCCAAACCTCAGATAGGATATATAGCGGTGTCAGATTCGTTTGTAGGCAACTGTGATGTGACAGGTGAGGGGTAGCGGGGCTGATAATCCTTGCGCCATTGTTCTTACGGTTTTGTTCGCCTTCTGTTCGCAAAACGTGCACAAAGCTAGCCAAGCTGCGGAAGAAAGGTGTGGTAGTAGCTACTGTGTGGCTGGGACAAACAAAGCTGGAGGGGAAACTGGTTACTGGTTGGCTGTGCAAACAAGCCTCTTTCTGGCTTTTTGGCGTGCGCGGGGTTGTGTGGTGTGTGGAGGAATATATAAGGATGCATCGTAGACTAACAGTTAATCCGTCTGCCTTTGTCTGCCTACTCTACTACTTAAGTAAATATCTACATGTCGAAGGACGCCCGAGGGAGGCGAAGTCACGGCATTACACGCACACTAGTACATGTAGGAGTTCAGATAGACAGTTGCCTTAGAACGACAGTTCGCCTGGGAACGTACCTTTGAACTATCGATTTCATCGATTCATCACCCAGGGAAATGGTGCTTCTAACAATTTCACTAATCATGATAGATGTTGAAGACGAAGGTGAGGAGAGTATTCTGAGAAACTACGCTAAGTGCGACCCACGCTCTATGGTGCTCTAGGTGAGTAATGTATCTGTCTGGAGCGGGGAAAAGAGAGGCAGAGAAACCAAGACAAAGCGATACATTTGTACCTGCTTTCATCACCATCTATCCACATTGTGATACCTGTCGTACCTGTCTATCGCTTTGTGCTACTGACATGTCAATCATATCGTACATATCAACCTTCAAGCCAAGCCAAGCCAACCAGGGATCCACTCAACCTCTCCCCTGGCAACCAGTGACAGGAACAACACGACAACACAGGAGCGGGGGACATCATACACTACTACCCTGCAGCAGCGACCGACCTGATCATTTCCCCCCAGCTCTCCCCTGCGTACACGACGACACGACACAACGACCAACGACCCAACGACCCAACGATCAACACCACGAGCTAATCAATCAATCCATCGCTATCGCTGAGTCGCGAAGGCTCTCCATCGCCTTTTGCTTCGACGCCAGCGATCGGAAGAAAGGTAAGTCACAGCAACAGCAGCAGCAGTAGCAGCAGTAGCAGCAGCAGCAGCAGCAGCATCACCAGCTGCACCTCGCATATTATCGACATACATCTCCATACCGGATTTGGCCACAAAGAACCGTACTAATTAACGACAATAACCTAATACTTCGACGAATTCCCCGCACCCCCCGCCCTTTGTTGCGACCATCTATTAAAGGATCACTCTATACGGAGTAGAGTCGAGATCAACACTCCGCAGTCGAAATGCCGTCCGTAGACGTACCGGATGCAACCGATGCGGCCCTGGAGTTCTACAAGTCGCAGATCAGAGAGCTCGAAGCAGAGCTTGCCGACTTTCAGGCTTCGTCGAGGGAGTTGGAGCAGGAACTCGAGAAAGAGCTCGAGGCAAGCGAGAAACAACACAGGGATCTACGGACCAAGAATGAAGGGCTACGGTACGAGGTCGATGAGTGGAAGGTAC
This sequence comes from Trichophaea hybrida, assembly GCA_015178995.1. Taxonomy (NCBI): domain Eukaryota; kingdom Fungi; phylum Ascomycota; class Pezizomycetes; order Pezizales; family Pyronemataceae; genus Trichophaea; species Trichophaea hybrida. The sequence continues at coordinate 132,897 of WHVE01000095.1, forward strand.
TATCCCTGAAGTCTGGCGAAAAGGGACAAATGAAATGCTGATTTAAACGCGCCCCTGGTAGAGCAAATACAACAAATCCAAGCAGGAGGCCAACTCGGCGCAGAATACTTTACAGAAGGAGATCACAACACTGCGGGAACAAAACAGAACGATGCAGCTTCGCCTACGCGATATGGAAGTATCTAACGACGACTTCGAGCGACAAGAAAGGATCGTCATGTCGTCACTAGAGGATATTGAATCAAAATATAACCATTCTATTGAACGATCTGTAATGCTAGAAGAGGAGGTCAGGGCTGGTGAGCAGGAGCGAGAAGCTTTGCGGATCGAAGTTCAAAGGTTGCGCGATGAGCTATCTGACCTCAAAGTGGAGCAAGAAATTACAGTCGAGAAGCTCAACAATACTATGGCAATGGCGGCCAAGTACGGTAACGGCAGCCTGCATCACGTGCCTCCTCCCAAATTCCACTCACCATTGTCCGATACCTCAACGGTCTTGACGGAGGATTCACCTAGCACACCTGTAACGACCCCCTCTGTAGCCTCTACCTCTACACCACAATCGGATCATTCCGGACCGCCATCGCCGCCCATGTCCGAGATATCTACAACACCTTCTCAATCTTCCCGAATTACGTCTCCCCTCAATGACCCGGCCACGACTCCGCGTCCCCGCAATCATCAAAAGCCGAAGAAGCACGTTCGGAACGCATCTTTGAGTGGAGGAACTACATTACCAATGCCTTCCTCTCGGTCGCTCAATCAAATCCGTGGTTTGATAGGGCAAATGCAACGATTAGAACAGAGGGTGCAGAGTGCGCGGAGCAAGCTTCCCGGGCCGACGGCTACTCCCCCTCGAGTCTCGCCTCGCACCTCCCAAATGCCGGCGCCCATTAACTTGAATACAGTCACAATGCGTTCGCACAAAAAACCACGAACACCATCTATCGCCTCTTCAGTAACCTCGGGCGGAGAACGGGAAGGAACGCCAAGTTACTATTCAAACCGTCTCAGTTACTCTAGTATGGATCGTCCAGCTTCTCGTGCAATGGCAAGACCAGAGAGTCGAGCTGCAGAATCACGGCCAAGCTCTCGTGCGTCTGGTGCAACTTCACAATCGTCTGTTTCCGGAGGCTTGGATCGAGTCACATCACTCCCGCAACGGCCACAGAGTAGGGCAAGTATGTCCGGGAGGGTTACGCCTATGGGGACGTACGGCGACTACGACAGATCATCAGCGGCTGGAAGGGAACGGAGGAGTATGGGTCGTGAGGAAGGAGGGTTCGGATTCGTGAGACGCAATACGCTGAATGCTGGGAGCAGCGCAATTCCCCTACCCAGAAAGAGCTATGGTGGAAGGATGAGTGTGGCCGGGACTCGGGGATTCACCGAAGAAGGTAGTCCAACCACCACCACTTCCAATGGAGGAAGACGACTTACACCAAGGAGAGTTGGGGAAAAGTGAAATCCCCCCCTCTTCCTTGTTCATCACGAATTACAACATTTCATTTGTGTTTTTTTTTTTTTTGACCGCCTCTCTGCTGCATGAAGGTAGTATTAGAATGCTATTGTGTCGGGGAAAGGATCGGGAATTTATTTATTTATTTACCTTTACTACTATATACGCTTACGGGGAAGGGGGCGTGGGTTCTCTTTCACTTTCTATTCTCATTTGTACTTTTTTTTAAACGGCTTTTCCTGGAGCTTGCAACTACGTTTACTTCCCCTTTGTTTTTTTTTCTTGTTTGCGCTTGTTATGGGGCGTGGTATCGTTATGGCTTCTTCCATCTTTTTTTTGCCGGGCGGTTGGGTTGTTTTCTTTTCTTTTCTGTGGATCCAAGAGGACCCGAGGGGAGGGGTGTTCGTTTCATCCTTGGGAAAAAGTGTACTAAGAGTATCATGGTTAGGCTGGGAGAATTTGAGGACCTTTGAGGGAGAAGCCCACCCCTGTTCTTGTTGGGCGAGAAGAGCTCTTGTTTGGTCGGTGGCGGCATGGCGTTTTTTTTTTTGATTAGATTGGCGGGCACAACTTTGCCGTGCGGGGGGGAGGGGGGTTTGTGTTGATGGTAGTTTGTATGGTAAATATTTTTTTGTTTGTGAAAGGGAGTATTTACAGAAACCTTTTTGTTAATTGAAAGAAGAGTTGATGATCTTGGCATGATGCGTTTCTTGTGATGTGGAATGGGGCCACGCGGGAGTGGCATTAGGTTTGGTTAGTGGGTGAAGTTGAAGTTGCGGGGGCGGTTAGGGTTGGTGAAACTGCATGCCTTAATGAGGGATGATATCATGGGATGATGGATGAAGAACGAAGAGATGTAGGTATTGCTGTGAGTCTGCTGGAAAAAGGGGGGAACTTCAAAATAGAGGGCGCCATGTTAATGGTTCCACTGAGAAATGGAATGGAATATGTCATGTGTGAGTCGAGCGAGTCATACGGGCAAATATGTCCATGTGCCCGGCTCCGGTTGTTTCCTAATCATATGGCATACGAAATTGGTTGACGCAACGTACATCGTTGTACGCAAGAGAAGCTCCCGAGATTGTAGAATGGCATCACATGGAATCCCGAGCCCATATTTTTGCACACGTCGACTAAGACCAATATTGGAGATGATGTGAGCAGCGCACGGTGTACATTAAATAAAGGCTACCTCCTCGACTACAGCTTTTTGTTTAGGCGGCGGTGAAGGTTAGTCGGTGAGCCCAAAGTTTTAAATTTGTATCCATTCTAGATCTGCTCCGGCATGATATATAACGCTATCGATTGAGATGCTGGCGAACAGAAGACTACGATAGCGACGGTATTCACGGTCCGATTTTTGGTCCATACAAGCTCCATAACGTCAATCAGTATGTTACAGAAATCTGTACCTATACACATCTTTTTTTTTTTTTAACCATCACCAATTTATACTCGCCACCGATTCATACTCTACCTAAGTACAGTACCTACAAACAACAAAAACAGGTATTGAAAATATTCACTCTTCATCCACTCTGGGTATAAATCCCTCTACTGCATGCATATGCTATATCTGCCGGCAGTAATCTGGATATATAGAGTGTAATATTAATATATTCTACCCGCGATCCGGGCGCTCGTGGTGTATATTGCGTGGTGTATAGGATATTATTTAGAAAGCGAAAAATGGGGTGTGCGTGGGATTCTGCATATATCGATGGATGGATGGGTGGTGGATGGACTCGCGGAAGAACTGTCAAGTGAGTGATTCTGCGTGTAAAGTTCTAGTTATATCAGATAGGACCTCACTTTCCGGGTCTGTTCCCTAGTAGTTATCCAAAAGGCAGGCACGGATTTTTTTGGATTAAATTATTTCGGGTGATGACTCGTGAGTATATTGTCGAGTCACCCTATATATCATTCGATAGCGGGTATAAAAAGCTCGAAAACCCATAAACGCCGCACGCCCCGCCTATTAACGCCAATTAATGCCACCATCCCAATGTACACATCCACCCAAACGCTTCCTAATCGTCTAAAGGTGAATGGTTCATCATATTCCTTCTCCCATCATCGACATCGCCCAGAAACCGGTCCATGTCCCCATGGCCACCATCATCACCCACATTCCCGAAGCCATGCCTGTTCACCCCTTCTTTGCCCGCTGTATCTGTCGAACTACCACCACCACCTATCAACTGCAATTGACTCTTCAACACCTCTCCGGCCTCCTTAAAAGCCTGCAACTCCGCTCCCACTGCAACAACCATCAACTTCCACCCCCTCCTCTCCGCAGTCTCCACCATATCCTCCAACTCCTCCGTAACCTTCTCAATCTCCTCCTTCAACCCTCCCAACCCCCCAACCCCCATTTCAATCCTCCTCTTCAACCCCTCCTCAAACCCACAAACCCTCCTCATCGCCCCCTCCCACAACTCCATCCCCTCCCTCAACGCCCCCTCCTCCCTCTCCGCCTCTTCCTTCTTCTCCGCAAACGCCTCAACCTCCAACCCCCACGCCTCAACCACACTCTCCGCACTTTCCCCTCCATACTCCCTTAAAAACCCGCGCGTCTTCCTCTCGACCGCCTCCAACGCATCCCTATAACTCGACTTCCTCGCCTCAACCACATTCTCAACCCCTTCCATCTCCCTCTTCATCCCACCAAGCTTCTTTTCCAACCCCTTCAGCTTCCGCTGTAACTCCACAATCTCTCCCTCCACCTTTGCCGTCTCAGCGCGAAGCTCACTCGCCCGGATAGCCGAGGGGGATGCGTCGATTTTTTCGATTTCGTTGCGTAGGAGCGTGGATTTTTGCGTGTGGGTTGTGATGGTGGTGAGGAGGTATTTTCGCGATTTGGTGAGCGTGCTGTAGATGCTTGCTTCTTGGGATTTTACGTCGGCGAGTTCGCGCATGGCGGAGAGGATGCCGGTGCGCGCGGAGGTGAGGGTGTGTGTTGGGTTTGAGGGGGAAGGAGAAGGGGAGAGGAGCGTGGAGGATTGGGTGTTGAGGAGGTGTTGGAGTTCGGAGGTGAGCCGGAGGGATTGGTTGTGGAGTTGTTGGAGCGGGGAGTGTTGTAGGGTGGAGGGGGAGGTGAAGGGTGGGGTGACGGCTGGGGGTGGGAGGAAGTGCGGTGAGAGTTGCGGAGGTGATGATGAGGGGTTGAGGTAGGATGGGGGGTGGAGGTCGGGCGATGAAGGTGGTGAGGCCATGGTGGATGCTGTGGTGACTGGAGTTGTGGCAGTGGGAGTGGGTTGTGTTGGGTTGTTATCTTGTTGTCGTCGCCGTCGTCGGGATTGGTGGGTCAGGTGTTGTAGTTTCTTACACGAGGTTAGACTAAGCTTTCGGAGCTTAACAGGAACTTAAGCTTTCGTGACGATCCGCAATTAACGATTCCAACAAAATATGCTTTCCAGCTTCCGACCAACTTCTCCTTACCATGTCGCCTGCCTCGGCAAAGTCCAGTACCGCCGACGGCGACATTTTCAATCTCGAAACATATAGGCGGTATAGGCCCGGGGGTTTCCACCCACTCCACATTGACGACGAACTCCATCAGGGCCGATACCGGATCCTCCATCTCCTCGGTCGCGGCACCTTTGCAGGCGTATGGCTAGCAGAGAATTGGTATTACAAGAGCATACAAGCGTCGCACCTGAGTTCGGCACCACCGGTGCGATATGTCGCCATCAAGATCATGACCACTGCTGAGAAGAGCTCCGAAAGCCAGATATTGCGACTCCTTCAACCCCCGGCGCACGACAGCAGTGGCGCAGAGATTGTCCAAGAGTATGTGGTATCGCTGTTCGACGATTTCGAGATTCTCGGCGTCAATGGAACTCACCGCTGCATCGCCACGGAGTTCCTTAGTCCTACCCCACTGGATCTGGTGCAATCACCGGTCGATGGTGCCGTTAGAGATATCTCTCTAGGCGGTCGCACAGTTCGCAAAAGGGCTGGCATTTCTTCATTCTCGTGAGATTGTGCATGGTGGTATGTATATACATCCTGAACCCAGCACGGACACGGCTAACGAAGCTCGCGCTAGATATACATGCTGGAAATATCGCTTTTACGCTCTTGGACAGTGTCAACTCTTTGAACGTCGGCCAGTTGTATGACTGTCTCGGTGGCTGACTAAGGACTGTTGAGATTCCTGAACCTGACTCATCAGCCACGATACCTCGTTGCTCTACTGCCCGTCACAAACATCTGGGCGTTATGTATTTCCTCAGGTCGAATTCCTGGAATCCGTATCATTGACTTTAACGAATCCTTTCCGTCCCCTTCTCTGGGCAAAAAGAGGACGTACCGGGTACAGCGTTACAATACCAGTGACCAGAGATGCCTCTGGAACTCTGGTTTGAGATCACTAGTAGCATTGATATATGGGCGTTTACATGCACTTCTTTCTTCCTCTTGCGGTCATGGTATCCATTCCATACTCCATGGGGACAACGGAGCGGTCTTCTGTACGACATTATGTTCTCTCCGCAGGCCGGGGGGATTAGTATGGAGTACATATTGCGCGAATTTTGGAGAACAATCAAAGTTTACGGTGGATGGAGAAGTTACAGGTCATCAGTACTTTGAGGAAAACATTTGCAGCTAGGAAAAGCTAGATGCCGTTTGTGAGGGGTTTGGTGAGAAGGATTCGGCAATTTTTAGGAGTCTTTGATCATGCATTGATGATCGAGCCGTCTAGGAGGGCTACCGCTGACGAGATTGTGCGTATGATTCCTAAGGAATGGGATGAGTGAGAGTGTGCGGGATGGTTTTTTAATTGACGGTGCATAACTTGGGGTCTGCAGCAGAGAGCGTCTACGGGCTGTATAACTACACAACCCAACTTCGCCTATATTCAACTCCCCACTACTGCACGCGGAGGGTGGCGGGTATTGGAGATTATGGGTAGAATTATTGTTTTTACATGGACAAGATGAGAACTAATATTTGCCTCGTAGCCTTTTACTTTCCAAGACAGCCAGAGTACAGAGGCACTACGGCCGAGCAAACTTGCGAGCGAGGCAGGTAAACAAAAAAAGAAGTCTGGAAACAAGAAAACCTTCCAAGTGCAGCATTCAAGTTCCGTAAACCCCCCACTCCCGGCCCCTAACAATAAGATATCACACAATATAAGGAAAATCCCCGAGGCACCCAATTTTAAAAAAAATAATACGTACGCTCAATAAAGAAAAAAAGCCCATTAAAACGATCCCCCCCTTTCCTGCGTACAATCCAAATTTGCTAAATTTCACAAAAAGAAAACCCCATCCGCAGTTAAGGCTCTGTACTTAAACAAGAGAGAGTGTGTGTGGGTGTGTTAACTCTCATCTGGAACATCACTAAGCTCACTGCTCTCTGCCGCCGCCTCCTCATCTTCATCCTTCTTATTCCTTCCCCTCCCACTCCTCCTCCTACCTGCCACTGCTTTCCCTTTCCCCTCTGCCTTCTCCTCAGCTTTCCCTTTCCCAGCTGCCGCCCTGGTTGTCCTCTTCCCTAACGCTGCAGTCTTGGTAGGTGTTACAATGGGAGACGTTGTTGCCATTGGTGCAACTGGAGCAACAGCGATGGCAGCAGAAGTCTCTTCCTCTTCCTTGTCTTCCTCGTTCTCTTTTTCTAGCTCAAGCTCATCAACCTCCATCTCGTCGGGTTCTGTCGCATCAACCTTCTCTTTCTCCTTCCCTTTTCTTGTCGGGGGTGGTTTCTTCGTGCTCCCACTAATACTGGTTCTTCCACGTCCGCTAGCCCTTCTTGGTCTAGGTTCGGGCTCACTCTGATCACTACTCGTCCCATCATCCATCTCCTGATCAATGTCGCTGGCGTCTTCGTCTTCGTCGTCCGAGAATCCTTCATCATCACTTGGTAGGTCCTCTTTGTAACTCCTCACCTTCGCCACCGCAGTTCTTCCGCTACGTCTGCGCTCGCTCGGTTTCATTGGCGGTGGGGTGCTTTCGTGTCTTGTTGCCCTCCTCTTTGTAACTTTCTTTGGTTTCGATGAGGATTCTGGTTTTGCCTTCTTTGCTTTTGGGGCGGGAGTTGTAGCTGGTGATGACGCTGAGGCTTCGTTTTTTCGTTTTTTTCCAGAAGAGGATGTTGTGGCGGTGGTCGCTGTTGTGTTCCTGCTAGTTCTCACCAGGGCACCTAGTTTCTTATCAACGCCCTCGGGAAGGAATGTTTTATTGCTAATTTCTTGAGATTCTTGAGCGTTCTGCATCGGTGCGAAGAGGGCGGCAGGAAGGCGAAGCTTTCCTGGCCACGTTTGGATGGACCAGCGGTGATGTTCAGCATAGTGTCGAATGACCGCTTGAGAGAGCTCTGAGAGGTAGTATAGATTCTGGTTTATTTAGTCATACAACACGTAGCAGTTAGGGAAGAAGGATGGGAGCACATACGTCTGAGTTGTCAGGACTGAGCCTGTCTCGGAATTGTTTTGCCCGTTGAGCAACATAGTGTATGAGTGAGATATTTTCCTCGTTTGCCACAGCTCGTAAGTAAAATAAAATATATCTACAAAACCACGCGCGCACGCTAATAATCAGCTCCGCCACCATGCTCCTTTGTATAAAAAAACGCAACTCGAAACCGGTGCAAGATGTATCACACTTACTTTGAGAAATCCGTCAAGTCCTTAACTTGGGTTCCATAATCGGGATGGTGAACTAAGAGACTCATAAGACGAGCGAATATGCCTTCCATAACATTGCTGCCACTGGCCGACTTCGAGACCTGTATAGCTCGTGCTCTAATCCAGGTGACAACCTCCTCTCGCCAGTCCTCATTAGGCTCGTAGGCCATGAGGAAGATGATGGTGTAGTATCGGGCGTTGAGTTTTCCTGCGGCCAGATATTTCTTGAGTTTATTGATGAAGCCCTGACGAACCTGCAAACAACCGTCCTGAGCAACGACAGCAAGCCTATTGAACTCAACCGCTGTAATGAGATCATCGTAAGACTTGTATGTCGCCAGCTTTAAAAGATGTTGTGCCGCAGCCAGCCGGAGTCGTGAACGATGCGTAGCTGGAGTACTCTTAGCTCCCAGCGGCTCTCCTTCGTTAGCAACAATCTTGTTCAGACTCTTCACCACACTAGCATCTTCGGAGCTCGCGACGTCTGCATGTGCCCGCAGGCGATTCACAAGTACTCGTAGGGCCAAGAGTTTAGCCTTGATTTCATCATCCAGTTCGGAATCATCCGCCCATACCATCTTCGACTCCTCTTCGTTCTCATCGTCAGGCTTTGGCGTCCGAACCTTCACGATGATATCTGTAACCAATTCCTTGATAGCCTTGTTATCATCCTCACATTGTTCAGGAGCCAGTAGTACGAGCTGTCCAAGGCAGGCCAGCTTTGCCAAAAAGTGCTCCTCGCCAAACTTGAAATCTTTGATGCAGCGCTTGACCAAATCCACTGCGTATATTTCCTTCCTGGAGGCAGAATGCATCAAAATCGTAACTGCATGCTTCGCCGCGGCTGGGGGAGAGCCGGTAAGAGCGAACGATACAAGAGCTTGGAGTAGTTTACGCTCCTGTGGCATATCCTTAGGATATGACTTTGCGAAACCGGCACAAGCCTTAAGTGTATCCACCGCGCCACTCGAGTCAGATGAACCAGAGCTGGGTGACTGCTCTTGAAGCAAATCAGAGAGAGCTTTAACATTGGCCTTGAAGACAGCCGGGTTGGAACCAGACATTTCCTTCAGAACCTCGTGCGCGGTGCTGCCGAGCGCAGGATCTGTTCGAGAGAACTCGACAATTGGTGCGACATGGGACTTGTTGTAGATGAGTTGCGAGACACGATATAGCAACGGCGTGAGAGAGTCAAGAATTCCCGATTGGGATGATTCACCTATTCGCTTCTTGATCTCCTTCAGGGCCTTGACGACGGTCCGGTAGTCACTCTCTGGGCTGAAGCAGAAGCGAATAAGTTGGTAGCACCGCCTATCATGAAGTTTTGCGAATTTCTGTAGATTTTCCTTTGCCTTAGGCGGCTCGGGTAACTTCTGCGATAGCCAGGCCGAGAACTTGTCGAGTGTTGTTCGAACTGCAGCCTCATCGATGCCTTCTTCAATAACACCACCCTAGAATCATGTTATGTCAGATATGAAGTCGGGTTAGGGTTGAAATGCAATTATCAAACTCACATTATTATCTTCACAAGCCTTCAGGAACACCTCCATAACCTTAGCATACGAAATCTGCCGCAGCGGAACAGCAAATAGCGCTCTTTTAGCCTTCGTATCGAGGCCTTTCACTAACACAAGCAAACGACGCACTCGGATCTTATCTCCTTCCAAAATTTCCCTTTCTCGCTCTTTGTTATCATCTTTATCTTTACCCTTGCCCTTCGCATTACCATTTGCCTTCTCCGGTTCCATCCCGTACCTTTCCTTTTCGATGGGAGGGTAGTTAACTGGAATCAAAATCTCGTGAAGTACGTGATCGAGCAGAACATTGACCTCAGGATCATTGATGTAAAAGGTATCCAATATTTTGCTGGGAATCCAGCCCAATTGTGCAAAAACAACGTCATCTCCCTTGGCAATATCTTTGTAGGCCATATCCCACATTCGCGCCAGGCATCGCATACCTTCCAGGCGAACGTGTATCTTCTTGTCTCTTACGCGCTCTGCCAATGTTAGGAGTATTTTCTTTCCCCATCCCTTTGTATCGCCCTCTGCCTTGCCTTTGCGATTGGTGTTGGTGCCAGCAATAGAATTAGAGGAATCATACAAGTTGAAAGGGGACTGATCAGCAGCTAGTTTGGTAGTGATGGTCGCATAATCAAGGCTTCTCAACGACTCACAGACTGCAAAGCGAACAGCGTCGTCCAGATCATTGAGTTTTATCGCAATAAGATCAACAAGTTGGATAGCCATGCTATCGGAGCGCTCTTTCAGAATCCGTACGGCAGCTTGGACCCATTTTGCGCGTACCCCAGGAGATTTGTCGTTAGCCCTGCTCACCCACACTTTCCAGGTTGCTGGTGCTGAAGACAGGAAATTACCAGTGAGCGCCATGTCACCGATGGTTTCGCAAGCAAGTTTTCGGATTTCTCCATTATCGGCTAGGAGCTCTTGCTCAAGCTGGGGAATGACATTCTGAAGAACCTGAGGACAAGCCTTCCAGAGTTCTTTTGCAAGCTGGTGGGCCTTGTCAAGATCATGCAGCTCTTCGTGGGACGGCTCATGAACTGGGGCGTCTTCATCTTCACCATCGGCAGACCCTAATTTCCTTCGTGATGACGGCGCAGCGTCAAGAATTACCTCGGAGAAGTATTGGCAAATATGTCGCGCCATCTTATCAACACAGGTGTTACAAATGTTTTTAGCCATATTGTAGGCCGGCGGGGGTACTGCATTTGTAAGCCTCGTCTGCTTCTCGTCAATTTTCGGGTCCGCACGAGCGGCCCCTCCCTTCTTTGGCGGTTGGACGGGACTTGGTGCCATCCGGAGAAATTGTGCCATAATTATATCAACGACTTCAGTGGGTAGGGAGTTACACTCGTCGATCAGTTGGATTAAGATGTCGGTCATGTGGTATTCAACATTTTTTGATCCATCTGGTTTAGCAATGTCGAAGAAGGAGGTGAAGAGTGAAAGCGTAACGTCTTCACAATCAGGGATATCGGAAATCAAGACTACGGATTTCACAGTGGATAAGGAGTCGAGCAGGCAGATGTATTGCTGATAGTATCCTGCATCGGGGTCTTCAAGACCTTTGAGGCAAGATACAAAGCAAGAGAAGATGTCCTACAAATTTTCCATCAGCATGGCTAAGTAAAAGTCGAGGTGGCAATGACGCGCATAACCCCAGTATTCGTACCTTTAGCTGTTGTGCAGTGTATGGCGCATCTGGCGCGTGTAGTCGCAGCATATCTGCCAGACAACACGCGGTAAATGCTTTGACACCAGGGTCCCTATGTAGCATAAGACCAACTTGTGCCAATTCCTTCGCAGGTATCGCTAGACTGTCGCGATCAACACCCTCTTGCTCGAGTAGAGACAATTGTTTGCTGAGGGTGGTCAACCGCTTAACCAAAGTGGTAACAGGGATCGCTTTCCCGGCTTTCCACGAAAGTGGCTCATTAAACTCAAGAGTGTTGGATGAAGGCTGCGTATTTTCAGCGTCCTCCTCTGCGAGTGCGCGAGATGGGCGGACCATCGCGAAACCAAGTGAGGTCGGCAGTTGCGATTAGTAAGGTTGTAAGACGGTCGCAGAAAAAAGGCGACGCGGCGCACAAGGATTGCGAAAGTCGATAAAGCGACTGCAATAGGCGTGAGTGGTTGGGCGGAAAGATGATAGAGGATAACTAACTGTTCAGGCCAAATGGACGGACGCGAGACACGACGGGAATGCGACTGATGAAGGGACGGGGGTGATGAAGCGCTCCGCTGCTTTCGCTCAACCGTACCCTAACCCACGATCCCCGAAAACCTAACCCTGTGCCAAGGAACGACATATTGAAATAGAAGAGTGCAAGAATGAACACAAACATAATTTCGGATGAATTCAACGCCCATGGAAAGCTTTGCTATTCTGTTCAATGCCTTTAGTACTAGCCTTGAGTGTAGCATATTATTACAAGTTCCCGCGTGCTCTTAATGTGAGGTTCTGCCACGTGATATGGACACTTTCAGCGGTGTTCGTGAGTGATGCTTTGTGCAGAAAGATTTTACTTGATGAACGGGAACACCTGTATTTTGCCATCCCATTGCCCGTTTTCATAGACAGAAACCTGTTAAGCCGAGTTCAAGAGAGGCCCGAGTACAGGACTCCGAGTCACAGGTAGTGGCTCGGGAAAATCTCGAGATATATTGTTGCATATATACATCGTGTATGAGATCTTGTATGATCATGACTTGTATGAGAACCTGAGACGTGTATGAAGATACGAGGATATGCAATGGTGCATAATCATGAGAGTTCTAGACTGTATGGCAGGCTCTATATAGGCCGTAGATTCGGCATAGATTTAGACACTACAATCAAGCATCTATTCGTACATACAAAGTAACATATATAATAAGTAGTATAAATTTTTGAATTGGATTTTCCAAAGTAAATACATGTACATAGATTGTTCTAAGCTCAGTTTCATATATCTCCATCGAATGAGAATCCCAGGACTCGCTCCAATGATCATGATGTCCTCACAAGATGGCTTCACCAAGTCTCTCGCCGGTACGACGTGCATTACTAGCTATGGCAAGCGTGCCGCAAATTTTCTGATCCAAATCTTCCTATTGAACTCGGAAAGATTGGGGATTTTCAAAATTATTCTGACTATGGGACCTCTCCGGAGAGTGAAGCCTACACTACAATTGAACAAGCTATGGACCGGGTGTATTGGGAAAATTTGATTCTATGAGTGGGAGGGAACGGTGGCTAATAAGGGTACTGCAAATAAAGCTAATTAGCTGAGCAAGAGCAAGATTTCCATTTGGATCACTCCATTCCATTAGTGGAATGGTCTGTCTGCTGGGTTCTTTCTAAGTAACATCAACTGGCTAACGTTTCTGCACTCTTAACGGCTCGAACCAATTCGGGTAGTGTCCACTTCTACGTAACATCTGATCATGCGTTCTTCCCCCGCTTACTCTCAAAGAGTTCGAGTTTGCACCGGATACGTATCGAAAGCTCTCAGAGTCTTGAGAAGACCATTTCATCGTCATCCGCTATTACCACACAAACAGCAACTCTACAATCTGTCTGGGCTCATATGTCTGGGCTTGCACTTTACGTGTCCTTGGTATATATGTATGCTGGGGATGGGGATCGGTGCCTGAAAAGGATAATACATCCCAACGTTGCTTAGCATTTTGAACAGCCTAAAAGTTTCCATTCTTTGTCTAGTCCGCCTCTAAGCTCACGGAAATTTTAGTATGTCACTCTGGGCATAAGAAAAAAGAAGTTTCTCAATGTAAGTTTGAATGACCGAGTGATAGACTATGAAAACAAGGATTATTCTGTAATGCAAGTGAATGTAAATTCCATATAGGCCCCCAAATCCCCATCCTTATCTCATTTCATATTCTCTTCTCTTCGTACTCTAGATCACAAATCCCACCTCCGGATACTCCTTACTCGGCCCCGCCAACAAATGACTATTATCGCCCCCAAACGCGAACCCAAAGAATGCTCCCACATACGCTGCCACCAACTGGCGTCCCCTCTTAGGCTTTACAGTCCCAAGTTCCTTCTCCAAATGCCCAGGCGGAAAGAACCTTTTCAACCCAAGCAGCTCCACATCTGTACCCTCATCACTAAACGTCGCATGGGTGAACCCCTTAAATGTCACTTCCTTCACCCACCCATGCTGTGCCTTCCTCCACGACTTCCAGGTTGGATCACCGTTCTCGCTGTTATGTTCTGGTCTACCTACCAGAAGGAAAGGACCTTGCACATCCGTGGTGTTTAGGGGGCCAAAAAACGACCCGTCCAGATTGAGGCCAGCCTTGACAAGGGGGCTCTTTCCGGTCATTGCTCCAGCCGCGGTTGCACCTCCGAGTGAATGCCCAAACATTCCAATCTTATCCAAATCAAGAGCACTCGCGCATGGAAGCTTCGTAAGCTGCTTAGCCACGAACTTTGCGTCCGCCACTCTTGTGCCCAAGGATTCAATAATGGAGTTGAGATCATTGCTGGATGAATTCACCATATACGCCACGCCGCCTTCTGGGAATTCGACAATGAGGGCGTCATACGGATGGTCGATAGCAATGACGAAGTATCCTTGACTCGCCATCTCTTCGTACATGGTTGTATACAAAAAACGTGGTACTCCCGATCCCGTCGAAAACAGCAGTGGGACTAGGTTCTTCCCCTTAGGCTTTGGGTATGATTGAATGAAGGAGTTGGTTATGATTGGCTCAATTGTTCCATTCGGGAGTCCATATGAGGATCCGACAACATCGAGGGTGAGTTTTGGGGCGTATGGGGCGTACTGTTGTCCAGGTTGAGAGATTGGATAGAAGGCCTGGACTAACACCTTGCGAGAGGTACCTGGGGCATACTTCTCCGGCCGGGAGTGGTCGGTAAGGGTATGGGTGAAGGTTCCTATGTTCTTGTGGGGTCCGGAAGGAGCGGGAAGGTGGATTTTCTTGATTGAGGCAGCGACGGAAAAGGTGAAGAAAAGAAGGAAGACGAGGAAATGAGTGAGGCGCTGATGGGATGCCATTATTCCTATAGGATGTGGATGGATGTTGGGATGGTGGGATGATTGGAGAGAAGAAAGAAGAGATTTCTGTTCATTTTATACCAACCGATACAGCGGGAACTATGATAATTATTTGGGTGCCTTCCATCATAACAGCGTACGTAAGGCAGATCGATATCGCTCAATGCAGAAGCAAAAACTTAAGACAAGAATGTGAAAGATAATTGTACGTAATGTCCCTGGTTTGTCTCGCACCACCCAGCCCCCGCTCGTACCGGGTAAGAACGTCTGGGCTGAGGCTACGACTTGGTTTTGATTGGTGATTCTCCAGCTGAACCATCGTGATGGAACTGGTGAATTGTCGTACGAAGTGTCTGTCAGACGGCTATTCACCATTATAATAAGCTCGTGGCCATCCAGGGCTAGTTTGTGAGCATAATTGCTGCGCCACTGACGAGTGCAAGGCACATTCCGTCATGCAATGGACACTAGTGAAACGTGCGCACGAGAATAATCACCACTCGTCTCTCGCCGTGAATAGGGCTGTAGAATATGGGACTAGTAATTCACACAATTCGGGTCGCATTTCACCGCTGTTATGTGTGAAACGTTATGAATTGCTCATTTAGACCCTAAATTCTGCACGGCTCAGTTGAAAGAGATCTAAAGCCCAAGTATCTGTACGTACAAGGCAGACTATAGGTACATATCCCATTGTACCAGCGTACTAGTACTACTTAGTGGACGGATGAATTTAAGGCCGATGATCATGAACATTCCAAACCACGTATGCTGCTTAAGCCTGATATGTACGTCTGGAAGCCGTCTTGTCTTGAATAGGAAGAGTAAGAAAACAAACATCACTACCTACTCCAATATCAATATAGAATAAGGACACAGAATAACCAAAACTGGGAGTTGACGCGTCAGTCAGCCAGTACACCTCTCACTCGGCGGCCTCCATCCAATCCCTACCGTCTCCATAACTCTTCTCTCGACGTCTTCCCAACTTTCTCCCTCCTTCCACCCCTCAGTTCCGGGGACACGCTCATTACCCTTCCACACACCCTGGCTCGAAAACTTCCACCTATGCTCTTTCTCACAATACAATCTAAGGTCCCTTTCAAACGTTGTGCCTCCAGTCCAACCCAATAGTGCCGTGCCAGCACAAATTGTCGGCGCTATAATTATATCAACACGTCTATGGAGCCTTCCCTTCTTAGCCTGCCATACAAGTAGTGCTTTGTCCAATGTGTCAAAGTTGCTTTTTGAAGGCCGGTGTGGGTCAATATGTTGCAGTTTTGGTGTAGATACTGAAAGCGTATGGGTTATCAGATTTGAACTTTCCAAGCTGTGGAGAAGATCCATTAGGAAATCGGTGTACATTGCGCCGTCTACAGGATGCGAGAGGAGAACATCCACATCGTGGCACTCGTTTTTCCCACGACGGTAACCACCCACCAAAATGCTTTGTACGTCAGGAATTAACTTCTTAGCATGTTTTGTGATTAAAGCAGCAATCTTTTCGATCTCTGGACCGGTAATGGGCGTCAAAAACTCGTCATAGTATTTCACTCCGATCTGTTGTACCCTGGAGAGCTTGGACCAGTGCTGGGAAATGATATCGCCAATATTGCGGAAACCATAGATGAAGAAAAATTTCGTCGCCGTGTCAGCACCCACACCCCATATACTTTCAAACTGCCTGAGGACCTGGAAGGTTTGTGATTGCTCTAGCTCTTTGACTGCAGGAATAATGCGCTTTTCGGGGTCTGGATCGGATGACTTCCATTCTTCGAAGAGACCTGCAATCTTGCCATCGCATCCGGGAAGGGATTGGACTTCAGAGGATGAGTTGAAGGGGTATGGATACGCTTTTATCGCGGCGATGGCAGTTGAATAGGCACGTATGCCAACCGAGTCAAAGCTGATGATGCGGGAATGCTTTATAGTCTTCAATTGCGAGATGAACAGGTCATTTGGAGTCTGGAGAGGCGTAGAACGGCAACAGGAGTAGGTATTCTGAAGATGGGTTGTGAGAAACGGGTTAGGGTTGAACACTGGGGATCATACTTTTGTCCGCACCCATTCAGGTAATTCATTTGAGGGTCTTTTCCCTTCGAACGACGAGGTAGATTGACGTAGTAAAGGCGCTTTTTTGGTCATGGACAATATCAAATCTATGCCCTTCTGCTTTTCTGTTCGCCCGTAGCGCGCTCGCTTGGGCTGAGGCGATTCTGCAGCATCTGTCTGCACGCGTTCCAAAATCTCTTTCCTCTTTCTCGTTGCCGAGTTCGAATCAGATGTCACAGTAGTTGCGGGCTTGGGAGAAGCGGTATGAATCCTTGGTCGAGCCAATGCAACGGTTGCAGAAAGGACTGTATATTCCTCAAGCTTCTCAGCTTGTCTCGCTTCAAGTGATTTTGTAAGCCATTCTAACTTCACCACACGGATTGGCCAAATTGTCGCATTAGCTATGGCGGATTCTTCATTGTTAGATAGAACAATGATTTCTTTCTTCCGAAGCTCCAGCTCGCTTCGTTTCTGGGTGTTGACGTTGGCAATAAAGAGGCTCGCATCACTTGCTGTGTCGGTAAGCGGACACTTGCAGGTGCGAAGCTTATCCTGAAATTCTAGGAGTTTTTCAGGAGTGAGATGGGTTGGAAGCAGATATGTATGAGGAAGATGGGACAGATCTAGGGAAGGTGTAATGGTGCGAAGCGGAAACATGATGCAAGCATATGGCTACGCAAAGTAGCTAGACTTCAGTTGATGGGAGATATTGGAACGGAGAAGTGTGCGCGCAGAGAAAGAGGGTTCGGGGGAGCATTTGAGCATCGTTGGTTGTCTGGCATATTTAATACGAATGATTGAAGCGGGGGGCCAGAGCGTCAGAGCACATGACGACACTAT
Organism: Trichophaea hybrida; assembly: GCA_015178995.1. Classification (NCBI taxonomy): domain Eukaryota; kingdom Fungi; phylum Ascomycota; class Pezizomycetes; order Pezizales; family Pyronemataceae; genus Trichophaea; species Trichophaea hybrida. The sequence continues at coordinate 150,429 of WHVE01000095.1, forward strand.
TCTTATACCAAAAATACCCGTGATGTTCGACTTGTCGCTCGCCTCCGCAACTTGTCCACCAACACCATCATGACGCTGATTTTGTTACAGCAGAAGCTTTTCGGTGCAACTTCGTTGCCCACCACCTACTCTACGCCTTCTCTACATCCTCCCTTATCCCGAGCACACCGTTTCCTCCGCAGAGGCTCATGGCATCGAAGCTAGTTGCCGGAACAGGGGTTCACGGGATCCCGGGAGTTGAGTTGGCAGCTGCAGTTGAGCACGATTAACAGCATCGCGAACTTTACTTAGACGTACGCCCCTGTATAAAATATAAAGACGAAATATCGAAATATTCTAGGCCTACCGCCGGGACTTTGCTCCAAGTCTCAAGACCGCGAGATTTAATCCATGGCGGGATGAGATGTCCCGGGATCTACTGAAATCTCGTCTCGTCTCGGCCCGTAACCCTAGTACTGCTAGCCACGCAATCGATATCATGATTCCCAACAATCTGACGCTCTTGAAGATCATCTGTCTCGGTTTCGTTTAGGTGGACCCTATTCAGCTTTTGGAATGAATGATTGGATAACTTCTGCCCCCAGACATCATATATAATATTATAATATAACTGTTCCGACTTATATGTCAAGAAATCTGGTTTGCAAAGAAGTCGACTGAGTTGTAAATAAATCGGCTAGTTTGGAAATAAGCCGGCTGATTGACAAACAATTCAACTTTGCAGACAAGTCAACTTATTTGGCAAGCTGGCCGGCTGGGTTATCAAGACAGTGTCTTTGCAAAAAAGTCATGGCCCAGGGGCCAGGGGCACATTATTCATTGGTACAAAGGTGATAAGGCTTTTGAAGGGGATTTGATTAAAATTTAACATTACAGTACCAGTGGTGCAAATAGAAACTACTTTAACAATGATTACTTCCTCTGACTCACTCTTCACTCTGCTCATTTTGGTTCCGATAAAATCCGGCTCTTCTTTACTTTCTCAAAATGGATAAGTTGGCAAATAGGTGGTGATGAAGATAGCAAAGAAGCCTCAGACAATAGTGAACAGGTGTCCTTTTCACCTTCTCTTATCTACTGACACTAACTACTATCTTAGCTTCTTTCCAGAAAAGCCGACTTATTTGTCAAGTTGTTCACTTTGTAGTTCAGTCGACTTAATTTCCAACGAAGTTGACTTGGGTATAAAGCTCCCTTCTTTGCAAACCGGCTGACTTATTTGTCAACCGACCAACTTGACAGATAAGTCGGAACATAACTAATATAGCTGTGGGAACCGACTATTTACGATTTATAACATTGTCTTTATGCAGAATTTAATAAGGTAAAAGTGTTCCACGCATTTGGCCCCAGGTGCCCGGTTGCTATATTTCATCTTAATATAAATCCGTATATTATTTTCTGGGTTCTTCTGTACTTCTGTTTTATGGGTCGCCGGTATTTATTCTTTGTACATGTTTCTTTCCTTGAGTTTTTATGCATGGCTCATTCCTTAGTAGTGAGTGAGTGTGTCATTCAATCTTCCCTTAAACTTCCATTTTCACGGGCCCACATTTCATGAGACCTCAATAAACTGAGTAGTTGCATTGATTTTTGCAAAGGACAAATTCGAGGTCTGAGACCCCAAGAAGTGGTCGTTTTCCCTATTTTCCGGGCCCATTTCTTATTGACCCCTAATAAACTCAACATTTATGACCCTATAACAAGTATCCCGTGCACGTGCCTACCCTCGTAGAGAAATTATAATTGTCGAGGGGTTTTAGCTTCGTCATGACACGGATTACATAAATTACACAGGTTGTATCTTTGAGGATTTGTGTGATTCTAATGTCAACGTCGGAGGTCCAAGCGAGACATTTCCATTTCCCAAGTGTCAGAAGGTTTTAGTCTGCCCAGCTCCAGTCCCTATCAAATATATCGAAGATTAATATTGCCATATGGCGAGCGCTGACCGCGCTGCATCCCAATGTTCCGAGTGCTCGTAGAAATAGGACACCTCTGGTTGGCGTGCGAGTAGTTATTTGGTTTGGTGACTTCGGACAACGTTAGTCCAAGATTGGGATCGTCTGATGAAAATGGAGGAAGACTTGGAATTGTTGCATAAATAGATCTGACCGATGACGGAGCTGGGCTGATGGTAAGCTGGGCTGATGGTAAGGCACTGGTAGGGCACAAGGCTTTACACTTAGTATCTTAATCTACACACGCGGTTCTCCCATTCATATTTCAACAGGAGTACAAATTGTACAGTCGAGTGACCTTTAGTGATATTCACCTACATGGAGGCCGTACCATTCTTCAACCTCATCCTAGAATTGGACGATCCTGTGGATGAACCGATGGTCATTGCTGTCGATGACCACCTCCTGCCTTCCCCCGGTCCCAATTTCAGATGCGATGGTGACCCACGGGAGCAACAGCGATGGTTGCGGCGATAATAATGCTGACATTGATAATGAAGCTACCGAAAACGGGGGCTACGTTAACGGCAAGATGTCCATCGTTGATGAGGTAATGGTGGTAAGTGGGATCTAACAACTACATGTTTCTGAAAGGAGTGACGAGGAAATCGAAGAGTTACTGGTTGTCATCGCTCCTCTTCATATTACCCAAGCCCACCGATGAACAGGTCTTGGAGCAGAACTTGAGGGGCTATGGAGAGAGCATCATGGGCTACTTATACCCATATTTTGTTCATGCCGAGTAGTGCCAATGAATTTACAACTGCCCTGTGACGACCTTTATCAGGATGGGCTGGAGGTTCTTGAGGAGATGGGTTAGTTTGTGGAAAAATGGTTTGTAATAAGTAGCTCGAAAATATCATCCGGTTTACTCAAACCTTCATGTGGTGTCATGATTTGTCCCACCAGAGATATCAAGTACTATTGCTAATGAGTAGGGAGAATCTACCGAAACAACCTGGAAAAATACGAAAAACTTGAGCTACTATGGCCAAAGTTATGAATGCGGGGAAATCCTTCGTGTTCCCCACGCATTGCAGTGTATTTCTTGTCTTTTCTGTCTCATCCTTACCACCTTCATTTCCTCCATTTCCTCCTCCTGCTCCTTCCGCTATCTCTAAGCCTGAAAGTAATGGAGCAAGTCGTCTAGGCGGAGCATGTTGAGGCTATGCGGCTCGACCGTGATGGCTTGTGAGCCATCATAAGTGAGTGCACTAGCCCAAGCTTAATCTCTAATTCAAATGGTATAGAAACGTTTCATCTAGTAAAATAGGCGGTTTCCTCCAAAATCGAGACGTCAACTCCGATTCCATATAGCTCTAAGCCAGGTTTTGTCTGTACATATCCCGGAGAGGAGGTTATGATAGGCATTCACTGGAAATGCTAGTCTTGGACACTAGTACGTGTACTACACCATCCGAGACTGTATAGCATAGGTAGTCTAGATACTGATGTTGATTTGTATACCACTTTACAATACTTCTCATCTGTCGCCAGGACGTGCCACTCATCATTGACTCGGGACAAAGCTACATGTACGATATTTAATAGGGAAGTTACTAAGTGCTTAAGTACTTTGCGTAATGTAGTGCCTTTGTGAAAATCAAACACCTTCACATGGTATCACTCTAGCTGCGGCAGCGAGTGAGCTCGAAGCTTAGCTGAGTAGAGTATTTTGTGGCATAGTTTTTCGGTAAAAATTTAAGAGCAAGAACAGAGATTCTACCGTCAAAGTTTGATGTAGCAAGTAGAGAATTGGTAGGTAAAGTGGTTAGTGGTGATAATGGTTAGATGTTCATAATGAGTGCACTTTCTATCTTAACGCATCCAGAATCACAGGAGCGAAGTGCACTCTGGACCAGCCGTTTATGCATATATCTAGGAACGAGAGTAGGAATAACCTTAAAAATAGAAGCAATATATAGTACTCTACTCTCCTCCCTAGATTTTTGTTTCGCAAGCTGCCCAGGTGGTTTACGAGCACAGTAGGAAACGCACGGGTAGAAATGTTCGTTATGCTTGAAACTAAAACAAGGCAACTCATGATAACCGTATCACACGTTTGCCCTTTGGACAAAAGCAAAGAAAGCCGCTGCATATAGCACAACCCCATTGACGTTACAAAAAAGCCTAGCCCAAAACTCCAGCCAAGTTTGACATGTAGCGGCCAACCCACCAACATTTCTCCGAGACTTTAACCGCCGAAACCGTACAAGGTGCGTCCCTGGCGTTTGAGAGCGTAGACGACATCCAGGGAGGTGACGGTCTTGCGCTTGGCGTGCTCGGTGTAGGTGACAGCGTCACGGATGACACCCTCGAGGAAGGTCTTGAGAACACCACGGGTCTCCTCGTAGATCACTGTTCCATACTCATAAGCATCCACCCTTAGAAGGAAGGTATGGCAATAGAACTTACTAGCAGAGATACGCTTGACACCTCCACGACGAGCGAGACGACGGATGGCAGGCTTGGTGATACCCTGGATGTTGTCACGAAGAATCTTACGGTGACGCTTGGCACCACCCTTTCCAAGACCTTTACCGCCCTTGCCACCTATTGAAATGGTATATTAGTAACATAATTAACAGTAATAAGTGAAAGGAAGAGGTGATGAATGGTGGTGTTGATGTGGTGCGGTGGATGATGGATGATCAAATGCAGTCGCGAAACAACACATGACGCGACAAGTGATCGTAAGCCACCATCGCCATCAACTACGCGAAGCGAGATCAATCGCGAAATAAAAGAAAGATATAAATAAAGAGAGAAAGAAAACTCACGTCCAGTCATGATGCTAGATAGTTAGTAGTGGTTGTTGTGTGAGGGGTTGTGTTGTGATAAGGTCGGATTGTTTTGGTTGTCGTAAGCGGGTGTTGTTGGCGTGGGTGAATAGATGAGAAGAAACTGAGAAGGGGAGAAGGTATTTATATAGCAAAAGGACAGGCGACGGATCAGCTGTGCTGTGCTGCGCAAGGGCCGAGAGTGGCAGCATTGCAACCTTGCCGAACACCAAAAAGCTGCCCCCCAAACACGCCTACTTTCCGGCTCCAATTTTGTATGGCGTTTGAGGTGCTCCGAGTGTGTGCACTGGAGCACCCGGCAACCGACTGACTTTGGTGCCGTTTCGGGGCTTGGCGTCAACCGCCAGAGGAACACCAAAACGCACAGCACCCAAGTAACAACCACAACACCTGTGAATCAAATGGTATCATTAAACCCGCATCTAATTCTATCGAGGTATATGTCATGAAAGAACGAAACAAATCTACTTGCTGGAGTATTTATGCCACAAACAACGGAGGGAATACTTCCTCGAGTAATTGCTTCAAGAGCCCCGTTCTGTTACCTCCCAATACAACTGCTGTGAAGTATTGTGACGTCCTCAGATCCTCAAATCCTCGGATCCTCAAGTCCCCTTGCGTACTATGTATGTGCTTACAATCAGTTCCAGCGGGTTTCAGCGTTGTGAGCAGCTGGGAGAGCTACCCTCCTCCCCGCCCAACCTGCATACGCAGTTATAACCCATCTCTACTTAAGCATAATTAATGCTCGTTTTCTTTCCTGCAACCTCTCTTTCTTTTTCTAATTCTCCAATTGGTCTATTATTTTCATCCCTTGCGTCCGTTCCAACCACATTCATCAGAAACTCCTCTGTATAGTTTCGAATCAAGATATGGATGTGTTCAACACTGCGCACACTCTGAATACTCGCCCAATTTTTGAACCATAGCACATTGTCTTCGCCGAGATGTTGCGAGAAATTATCATAGACAAACTTTTTAAGAATCTCCCGAGCTTCGGAGGTGAGATCACCATCGCCTGGCCGCGTCGGAATTGGAGACTTGGTCCAGGCGACAAGGTGGAGAATACCGGGAGCATTGCCATAGGGCCAGTCATTGATCAGAATCTTAGTATCCTCTATTCACCAGACTTATCAGTAGCTGCAGGGTAGAACTTCAATCCAACTGTGACTACTACCTGGTTCTGCGTATGGTGTTTGGTTCTTGCACTTCAGATCTGTCCAACCTAGCCGTTCCTTTAAAACGAAGGCTTGGATTGAGCCGTATCGCTTCCGTGTACCATGAGACCACGCGATGTAGCGCTTGAGGTCGGATGGTACGCGTTTGAGATCTTCGAGGCGGTTTCCCTCTGTGGAGCTGTTAGCTTGGTTCATTTTCAGGACTCACAAAACCAACCAATGATCAGTTTTAAATCTTCCCACGTCTGTAGCTTGTATTCTTCGTCTTTCAGCGCCAGCTGCAGTTGGTCCTTCTCCGTAAGCTGGTATCCATCGTGTAAGGCCTCGGCTAACTTGTCAGCTCCCTCTCTATTGATTGTGGCGGTGTTGAATGATTTAGTCATTCTGGACAATCTAGAATAACTCTGGACACGAACGGAAGACGGGAAATCTTTGGAAAAGTGGAGCGGAGGTACCACAGCTCGGCCCGTACGGTGATAACCGGTGTAGAGCACGAAGATACGTGGTGGCTTATCACGGAGACTTTCTGTGGAGGTATTACTCTAACGATCCTCGGTCGAGAGGTCCATCACTCGAAAAACCGAAGAACCCTAGCCCTATCGCCCGAAAAGGCAAAGATTGGTTGGGTTCACAACCAAAAATGTTCACCAGCATTTTTAGGTTGATACCACTCTCGGACCACAACAGCCCTCAGCATCTCTCACCAAAGCCTCCTCCCAGCTACATATTCCTCAACCTTCGCCCGCCTCCTTCTTTCCTTTCTTCCTTTTGACCTCTTGTCTCAGACGTTACAAGTTACTCTACTCGCCAACATGGCCCTAAAGCAAAGCCTACTCAGCACTCCGCTACACGGAATCTACATCCCTGCTGGCCTTCTCGTCCTCGGTGTTGCAATAATCGACAAGAACTATGTTCCGCACGCAATTGGCCTTGCCATACTTTTAAGCATATTCAAAGTGGTCCGAGGGAGTAAGCAACGGATGCACATTCGTCTGTCTAGTTTATGAAGCTAATGCGACTTCTAGAACCCACTAGAGTTCTTAAGCCTGATGAATTTCAGGAGTTCGAGCTGGTGGATAAAACCGTAATCTCTCACAATGTTGCGATGTAATTACACTCCATATCATTTTGGCTTAGTTACTAATATACCTGATAGCTACAAATTCGCCCTTCCCCGACCAAATAGCATCCTCGGACTGCCAATTGGCCAGCATGTCTCCATCGCGGCCAATATCGATGGTAAAGAAATCGTTCGCTCCTACACCCCTACCTCGTCCGACGCCGACCTCGGCCATTTCAACCTCCTGGTCAAGTCTTACCCCACCGGAAACATCTCCAAATACCTTGCCAATCTGAAGATCGGGCAGAGCATTCGTGCGAGAGGTCCCAAAGGCCAATTTGTCTACACTCCCAACATGGTCCGGGCTTTTGCCATGATTGCTGGTGGAACCGGAATCACTCCTATGCTTCAAATCGTGCGCGCTATCACCGAAAACCCCGAGGACAAGACTGTGATTGATTTGATCTTTGCCAATGTAAACAAGGAGGACATCTTGCTGAAGGAGGACTTGGACGAACTTGCCGAGAAGCACTCCAACTTCCGTGTTCGCTATGTATTGAACAACCCTCCAGAGGGATGGAAGGGCGGTGTTGGCTTTGTGACTGCCGATATGATCAAGGTAATTCGGGTTCTCTGGTACAGTTTAAGCATTATACTAATCAACTCACACAGGACTGGTGCTCTGGTCCCGCAAAGGACGTCAAGGTTCTCATCTGCGGCCCCCCTCCCATGGTCAGTGCTATGAAGAAGGCTACCACTGCTCTTGGCTTCGAGCCAGCCAAGCCAGTGTCCAAACTTGACCACCAGGTGTTCTGCTTCTAAGGCGCCTTTATTTTTGATTATATCTTGTTTCCTAAAGAAGCGATTTGATGTTTGATGGGTCAAAATATCTTGGCGTGCTGATGGCGTTTTGTACTGCACGTATCACCGTGCTTCATTGTTGTAGCGCTGAATGTATCACCTCTCTTTCCGGGTGTATAGATAGTATTTGCGTATCGTTTGAGATTGAGATGTATGGCTTAGAAAAACAAGGACTTCGGAGAATATATGGACTTCCTCAAGGACCACTCAATCATATGGGGTATGCCCTTCTAGAGAGCAAAGGGCTTTGGGGATGGAACTTTGTTTGTCCTATCATGCCTACGCTATCTTCCAGAGCAAAGTTTTTGGTGATCCATCCGTCTAATTGGCTCTGTCGATCCAGCCACTTGTCTCCAATGAGCGGGGTTTTGATACCGCCGTTTTCGTCTACTATTTTGTTTGATACAAGAGTAAAGTCCTTATGTTTGGCTTGTTGCCGTTTCCATCATAGCTTTCGTCCGACCTTTGGAGGTTGGTATTTTTGTATTGCTTGTATTGTTTGTTTTCAAGGACAACCACCTCGGCTCTTTCTCTTTATAGGCGCTGGTGACGTGTGAGCTGAGCCAGACAACCGACATTCCGCTTCACCTCCTGATCTTCCTGAATTACTTTGCCCAGAGTAGGTACCCAACTCTTTTGACCTTGGTCAGTCCTTTCCTGGCTCTGCAGAGGGCTTGTTCTCCTATCTCTCCACTCTGTGAATCGCAGCAATGGTTCGCTACAACAACGAGCTTGACGAGTATGAAAGCTACTACCACCACGACGACCAGTCGTACGTTCTCTGGCACTATCCCTCTCTCTTTGCTAACACTTTGTCAGATCTCGTCACTCAACCCCAAGATCCCACCGAAGCGGCTACTCCTCGCGTCCCGTCCGGGAAGAGCCTACTCTCCCCGTTCTCGGCCATGCCGTCTCCGGCGCAGTCGGTGCCGCACTCACCAATATCGTAACCTACCCCCTCGATGTAATATCCACGCGTCTCAAAGTTCAGCGTTACGCGTTGGCACAACGCGCCCAGCGCTCGCGGGCACAGAAGAAGAAATACCTCAGCGATTCTTCATCGTCGGAAGATGAGGTGAAGGGGATCTTCAATGTTTCAAAGCAAGACGAAAAGAGATATGGAAAGTACACACAAGAGACCGCAGGGGGGACCAGGATTATCGAGACTTGGGAGTATGAATATGATGAGGATGAGCTTTATGAGGGGCATTTTGATGCCGCCAGGAAGATCTACGAACGCGAAGGAATTGAGGGTTTCTATCATGGTGTGATATGGGATACATTGGGAACTGTGGCAAGCGGGTTTTGGTATTTTATGGCTTGTAAGTTGCATTATCAGTAGGATGTGCCCGAGCTAACCATGGCGCAGATAATCTTCTTAGAAAGCAACGATTGCATATTATGGGCCAACGGCACCCCAATGTACAGCTTCCCGTACAGGAGGAGCTCGGAATCGGTATCGCGGCAGCAGCACTGTCCAAATTTGTTTCTGCGCCAATGAGCAACATTGTTACTCGCAAGCAGACTGCAGCCATGCTATATCCTAACGCAAAGACCCCCAGCTTCCTCAGTATTTACCACGACATTATGCGTGAGAAGGGAATATGCGGGCTATGGTCAGGTTATAAAGCGAGCTTGTTATTGACCTTGAATCCTAGCATCACCTTTCTTTTATACGAAGCAGCAAAACCACATCTTATGAACCACAAGGGTTCATTGGATAAGTTCGATACATTCATGCTTGCGGCACTCTGCAAAGCTGCCGCTACCACTCTTACCTATCCTCTGAATATCATTCGAATCAGGTCGGAAATGGATGAGGGTAGTGAAGAATGGGAGCATATGTACGAGGGGCCGACAGCAGGCAGCTCAAAGGGTATTCACATCGAGCGAGAGAGGGAAAGATTTCGAAGCGGGATGAGTTCGCGGTACGGAAGAGCTATGCGAAAGACCAGTGGTATCATTGGTCTCATTTCCGAGATTGTGAAGAGGGAGGGGATCCACGCCCTGTATATTGGCTTGGGGTGGACGATTGCCAAGGGCTTTTTTTCGCATGGTAGGTTCTGTTATATCCATTTGCAGAAGAAGCAACTAACTAGTATCAAGGCGTTACCACAATAATCAAGGAACATGTTCACCGTCTCATTCTTAAACTTTACTTCTTCGTCTTGGATGCCTATAACCGCAGTGAAGAAGGATCCTTTAGAGAAAAGGCACTCGAGAAGACGTTAGTAGGTGCACAAAAAGCGGGTCATGTAGTGGGAGCTGGAAAGCGCAAAATCGAATCTGCTAAGGACAAGGTCGATCGCTTGAGGGAGAGGGTGGGGGAGAAGGTGAAGGAGAAAGTACACATTGACCACCACCACAGCACTAACCACAACCATTCCGATAGACATCGATCGCGCGAACGCTTGATCGAAGGTGCTTCTGTTCATGAAGGAACCAGGACATCACTTCGCGGCCGCTCAGAAGAAGAGGATATATTTGAAGAGCGTATTACCTCTCCTAGAGAACGAACTGAGCACACAGTGATCCGGGAAGAGCGCATCACCGGTGCACCGCGATCATTTGAGGAAGAGAGATTCGTCGCCACGTCATCTCGCGAACGAGGAGCTGAGGTGTCCGGCGCCCACAACCGCTCAAGTTCTTTCCGCGAAGAACACACCAGATCTGCGCCGCCGCCTCCATCTCCGCCAGCACCACGCCCTCAACGTACAATCCCCTCTACCGCTGTTGCCCTAAGCTCTGGCTCACTAGTTGGCACTCCTCCAGTGCCCGCAGGGAAAACAATGGAGAAAGTTGTGAATTGGCGTGAAAAGGTGGCTGAAGAAATGCTTGCCGCTAAGGAAACTGCCATCAATAATGACCGCGCTCTCGTCACCACAAAGCACGAGATTCTCGAGGGCGCACACGGAGAAACAATTGACCGTGTCACCACTAAGGAAACAATTATTGATCACCCCCGGCACTCCCACGGCCATCATCATCACCATCATCATTCGCACCGTAGATTGGTCAGCCGAGAGCCCTCACTAGCTTCGGGGCAGAGTTATCGCAGCGCCGGAGCACGCACTTCATTGCTAGTTCATCCACCAAGTTCAGTAAGGGAACGGATGATGGGAACTGGAGAGGAGTGGATTGAGGATACTAGGCTTTCAAGGATCGATGGACGTTCGATGATGGGAGGCGGAGATGTGGGAATTAATGGAGAGATTCGAAGGAATCCGGAGGGTAAGGGATGGAAGTAGTGATAACATAGTTGGTATTTTTGCGGAGCGTGTAGGGGCACATATTGATACCATGATATAGTGAGTTGGGCATATATCAGTTTCGTTTATTCAGTGCAGGGAATGGATAATGTATGTTAAAATTTCTTCATAGTAGTCTGATTGAGATGCCGTGAACATGAAGCAATGACACCACAACCATAGGGACGCTTCAACGTGAAACGGACGCAAATCTCGAATCGGTGTTCCTTGAGCTCTGTAGGAACATTATTAGGGATCACCGTTTCCATATCAGGCAGGACCCCACGGATTTTTGTATAAATGAATGTGTCCCTGTATCAATTACAACCAACCAATCGCCACTCGCTTATCGAGAATATGGTCTTTCAGAGCGTGGCAAGGTTGCGGGCTACTGGTTGGCATTAGTGTGAGCCCATTATTGATCGATGGAATGAATGCGGGGTTTGATGAAATCTACTCTATCAATTGATGCTACTGGGGAAAGGCCTTTGCAGGGAGCCACTCCATCGATAGGAGTATCGCAGTGCATACCAAAGGCCTGCAGAATGCACCGTAGCACCAGTTATATTCTGGTATTTAATTATTCCCAACCATCGCCACATCCGACACCCCTGCTCGTCGATATTGCTCCGAGCACGAAATTGCGGAGATAGATGGTTTATCCTGTACGGAACCTTGGATCAGCAAGATTTTGGCATATTAGCTCTTGGATGGTTAAGGGAATCTTAGAATGCCAAGAGGTGAGAAGTTGATCAATATAGGCTTGAGTGATATCACATGAATGGGAAGAGGTCATCCATTTGTGTCCTGCTGTTTACAACAGTCTTGGGGTTTTTGGGGTGAGGTGAGGTGAATGATTGTCATATTGGTAGGGATAGCAGGGTCAGCAGCATATTCCTCTGGATTCTCAGCAGATGTACAGTACGGTTGGATAGACTACAGCTCAATCACAGAAACAATGATCAAACATACAATCGTCATTACGGGGATGAAGGGTAGTAGGTGGGAGCTCCGCCATCTAACCGGCTCGCCCGGAGGTGGAGGTGTTAAGGGTCCTGTCATACTCTAGCTAGAGTAAATACAGTATGAATAAACAACATACAATCGTCTATCATATTCTAGTATCATACAACAAAGACGCCAGACGGCCAGACGTGAACCCCCAATTGCAAATATATCCGTACAAAAAAAACATAACTTTTAGCCACTTCATCTTTACCCACTGCTCTCCACACTCTCTGCAAACCACTGCCGCAAAGCTCCTGCCAAAACGCTTGGCAACTCTCTAACATCCGAAACCACCAAATAGTACCCAAACGGAAACGAATCGAGGTATCTCTCTGTCTTGATCTCTCCATCCACAAACTGTATTCGGTTCAACTCCAAAATCGAGTTCTCTCTAACACTATCCACCACCACAAATACAATCATAACTCTCTGCTCCTGTGCCCTTCTCACTAGCCTTCTCAAAGTGTCGTGCTCCTCGCAGACACCATCAGAGATAACGATTTCCAGCTGCCACAGCTCCGTCGGTGACGCTGCAGCCTGGGCTCGTGCAGATGAGAACAAAGAGAGGGAAGTCTCAACGAGTCGACGCACATCTGTTTTCTGCTGCGCAAAGGTGAAGCGCGAGAAGGCTTCAACTCCAGAGTCGGAGGTGAAAGGCTTATCAAATGGATGAATAACATGTGTAAACTCTCCGAATGAAAGTATCGAGATCTGTCCCACCTCGAGAGAGGACAATGCACGCGCAACAAGTGCCACAGTCTCAAGAGCAAGTTCAGATGATGTACCCTCCGCCATCGACTTAGAGTCATCGACAGCAAGAATGACTTGATACTGCCGTTTACTAGGTTTTGACCGTCGCATCCAGATCTTGTCCTTCTTGTACGAGGAGGCAATGTACGGAATGATACGGCGCATGTTGAGGCGTTTTCCGGTGCGGAAATCGCCACGCATCTTTGTCGCCTGAGTGGGCTCGAGGATGAGACGGAGCTGCTCACAGAGGCCGGCAGAGAGAGTGCGAGTGGTAGATTCGTAGCGTTGCCAGAGTTCGCGGGCTTCCTCACGGGGTCGAGTATTGGCGAGGAGAGTAGACTCTGCCTCAAGATCTTCGTTGTCTGCGGGTTCTTCAAAGGCATCGTCGATATCCATTTCGTCTCCTTCATGTGCCTTACGTTCGCGCGCTGAACCATCTTTGCGATCCCCAACCATTGCACCAGCACGCCCGTTGTCGTCGTCCTCTGGCGCTACGTCCTTGCCTTTATTATCGTTCTCAATGGGCTCTGCTCGCTCTTGGGCTTCATCTTTCTCAGAAGCATCATCTTCAAACGCTTCCTGTGGTTCTTTCACGCCTGAGTCGATAGCCATTGAATCGTCGAGGCCATGGGCCTGCTCCTCCGTAGCCGTACCAAGTGCTTGAGTATCAGCCTTAGTCTCGTCGTTGGGTAGATGCTCGAATTCAGGATCATCAAGTTCCTAAGATATTCATTAACATAAGACGCATAGTTGTATCACCTCGCCGGAATTCTTACCATATTGTCAAGTTGGGGTCTTTCAGTATTTTCCTGGTTGGCATTTAAGATCTGTTTCCGCTGCCGATGCCATTTTTCGAGAATATCTCCCACTTTTTGGAATGTCTTCTCTTTCTCTGAAGCCTTATCCCGTGGCTTTTGCGGTTCATGGTTAGGATCTTTGTCTTGCACGGAGGCTGCTCCAATCTCCTGGTCCTGACGTTGAGACTCGTTCTTTTCTGTCCCTTGGCCTTGTTGAGGTTCATCGGACTTGGATTCTTCGCCGTTCTCCTGCTGTGCGGAGGCTTGATCGACCTTCTCCTTGTTGTCAGTGCCGCCTTGAGCACCTTGAAGATCGCTAGGCGCAGTGTCCTCTGATTCTTTGCCCTGGTCTTCAGGCTGTTGTGTGAGAAGGTTGTCATCCAAGTTTTCAGGTTCCTCAAGGTTATCGGGATCTTCAACGCTATCGCCTTGTTCCTCGCCCATCCCTTCGTCTTCATCTTTACTTTCTCCTTCATTTTCCTCCGTTGGCGCGGTCTCGGGTTCCTCGGGAGCATCCAGTTCGGGGAATTTGTCCTCTTGATCCTCATCTTTGCCGTCGTCCTGAATGGGCTCTTCGTCTGCAGCCACGTCGGGGAGATCGTTCATGTCCACATCATCTCCATCCTCCTCGAGACCCTCTTTCTCATCCTCACTCTCGTCTCCGTCTAGGTTCATATCCTCTGGTAATTCGAGAGTATCCACCTCCGGAACGTGCTCATCCATACCCTCCGTATCTTGCTGACGCACATCGTCATTCTCTTCTGCGCCACCCTCCTCCTCATCTCCATCATCAGCCTCATCACCTTGTTCCCCAGTATTACCTTTCTCCTTGTTCTCTTTTTTCGCCTCCAACTCATCTCCTTTCTCCTTCTTACCCTTAGTGTCACCCTCCTTCTCTTTATCGTTGTCATTCGCCTTCTCATCCCACATCTTCTCATCGACGGCTGTAGGATCAAGATCATCAACATCTCCTGTCTCCTCATCCATATCATTCTCCTCTTCCTCATTATCCGAACCATCTTCTTTCTCATCGTCCCCCTTCTCTTTCTTGTCATCCATCTCACCCTCCATCTCATCGTCGCCCATATCCACGGCATCTTCCTCATCCTTGATCTCATCCTTGTGCTCTTCTTTGTTTTTTTCTTGTGCAAGCTCTGAGAGGTCCTCATCTGGTTTAATGTCCTTGCTAATGTCCTCTACACCCTGCCCCTCCCCGAGACCGGTCCCTGATTCCAGTTGTCCATTTGATTCACCTGCTTCACCTTGCTCTGCGGGTTCACAAAAGCCCTTTGACAAGATTGTGTTGGCCATGGTACAGAGGATAAAGATAGCCTTTGAAATTGAACGGTTGGCCGCCGCAGTCTGCTGAAGCGTACGCTGGCAAGTATTAAAATATTCCTGGACGATCGGGAAGTAGGCGGCAAACACTCCGCGGACAGCTAAAGAAGTTTGGGTGGTAAAGGGTTGTAGATGTGATGCTTGTGTGATGACATTCTCGATCTTGTACGATATGTTACGCATATACAGGGCCTTGAGGCTTGCTGCAGATGCGGTCTGGTAGTTGAGTAACCATCCGGTTTCAGTAGTATCGGTAGGGAGAGTGCTCTGCGCTTCGTTCAGCTTTTGGAGAGCGACAAAGATGGAATCAACGAGTTTTTGAAGGGATGCATCGAGTTCCAGGATAGAGGTGGTGGCATCGTCGCTTTCTTCATCCAGCTGATCTGACAGTGGTGAAGCCCACTGTAGCAGCGGCATCATGGCGTACCGGATTTCTGGGCTCTGAGAAATAAGTTCCGAAATCTGAAATCGAATTTTGGCCAGATAATCTTCACATTTATCGACGAGAGCTTTGGTAGATGCCTGCCAGATATGGCTGTGCACAAGCTTCTCACTCGCAAGTTGACTGCTGAGGTCCATGGCTTGTTGTTTCCACTCCAGAATATCTTTCTCGACCTTCTCGGCGGCTGTACCCGTGAACTCAGAGCGAATTTGTATCAGGTCTAACGTGAAGCCCAGCAACTTGGGAAGCCATCGGACTTTCCTCAATGCATCCGAGAAGCGTGCGGTTGTTAAAGACCCTTTTCCGTGTAGCGTTGACTCACCCGTCATTTGTGACAGCTCCCTATATTTTTCAACGGCGGTTTGGGTTTTACTAAGATCACCGAGTGCTGAGAATAGAGAAGAACGCTGCTCCAAGTTGATTGACAACAAATGCTGCATAAACCCGACAACTCTCGACACGTCGTTCCCTTGAAGATCCGGCGAGGGCTCCTTCAGGTTCTGAACTTTCAGTAGTATCTCCAGGATACGGACAAAGTAATGTTGAATTCCAGATACATCAATGATACTGTCATACTGTTCCAGTGATGCCGCAGTCGCGAGGATTTTTTCAAGACTAGCTTGCTTCTGGAGTTGAACTCTGCTAAGATTCGATTTCAACCCCATTTGGCGAAGCTCTTTCAAGCCGTCGGTGAATGCTTTGCGTTTGCGAGTCTTGAGATGCTTGACGACATCCTTCACCTCTTCGCTCATCATCGCGGGTGTCTCTGCTTGCAGTTCCTTGGTGGTAGTGATGACGGAGGTTGAGAAACGCTCGAAAAAGTCGACGACGTCGAGTTTGTCCCCTGCGAGCTTGGAAACACGTTGCATCATACAAACTGCGCCAGGTAGGTCGCGGAGACGAGGAGGGCGGGAATCCCAACCCTGCACAGAAACCTCGTAGATCTTCTTGACAGCCTCGACATCGACGTTTGTGTCGACCGATACGAGGGTCTTGACGGTTGCTTTATCGTCGGCCGTCATACCGCCAGAAATAATCCCGGTCACAGGGTTGTCCAGGAGCTGTCGATACTTCCGCACTGTCTTATAAAGTTTGTGATGAGACCTCTTAGCACTGTCGCGGAGAGCAATGATGTTTGTATCTTTCCAGCTCGCCAGAAGTACAACATCGGCGACAACTTTTTCCATTCTTTTTCGCTCCTTCTTCAGCGCCTCCGCCACTGTAGACTCATACTGTGAATAGTAGAGGATAAACGATTGCAGAGCACGGTGCACAAGCTCCATATCAGGAATGTCAATAACTAAACGGGCTGTATGTTGTTCAAAGACTCGGAGCAGTTGCAAACGGTGCAAAAACTGCCCAACCGATGACATGCAAACCCAATTGACAAGATTGGCGATCAATTGGTGAATATGGTTCTTGAGATCTTCGGCGAGCAACTCCATGGGATTTGCAATGATGCTCTCATAAAGAAAGAACCACCACGACAGTGCATTCTGCTTTGCCTTTTCGTCTTCCAGGTCAAACAATTGCGGCCATGTAGTAAGCTCAAGTCTTCTCCAGCTGATAATCAATTGTGTTAGCGTATCATACTGTTCCGCGGCGGAAAATTCCTTGCTTGCCACGCCCTGCCACTCATTCAAAATTCCATGAAGCTTTTCGATCTTGGTCAGGAACCTTGCGACAGGCGTAGTAGATGGGAAGTTAAAAAGCTGTTGACAGGTTTCGACGGCATCTTGGAGGGTGACATTCTCGGGCCACATCTCAAGGAGATACGCCATGCGTTTGTGTATTGCTTTAACGATGGAAACTAGCTTGTGAGCTTGCTCGAGGTTCTCATGAGTGTAAAAGTCATATCGACGGGTGCTGTCGCGTTCACCCTTTACCCATTCCGTCGTATCCTTAAGAGATAGGAAAATAGCGGGCAGAAGCTCCTCAATCTTTGCGTGGGTGAAAATAACATTGTTGTCGCCCATTGTTTTCATCCAGATAGAGGCCCCATCGCGAACCAATGTCGAAAGACTCAGATTGACATCGGGGGAGGACATAAATAGAGCGCTCTGGAATTGTGCAATTCGGATCGCAACATCTTTGTGGTTAAGGAGCTTGGGTTCATTTTGTTTAACCTCCTCATGCGATTCATCCTCATAGCTTGGGAACATCTCCTGGAACTCTTGCTCATCGTGATCCTCAGCTTCGCCACGATAATGGTACAAACTCTGGTTAGCAATAGCCTTCTCCTTTTCCTCGACAGTCTCTGCCTTCCACTTCCCGAACAGTTTCTGGAAAATTGATTGAATGTTTTCACGCACAGGCTGTTCGAGACTCTCATAGCTTTCTGTCGAACTGCGAGCAGCATACTGTCGCAGCCAAAGCATTTGAGCCTCATGTTCCGTCGCTTGTGGCTGCAGTGGCCGCTGAGAGATATTTTCGTAAGGTATCAGGAAAGATTTGGCATCCGCAGCATCCGAGGGGGATTCCGATGCCATTGCAGCAAGGGATAATCCGAGTTTAAGGTAATAGATGAATCCGAGAACAGGATCAATCATATCTTTATAAACCGGGTATCCATTTTCTAACCGCTCCAACAATTGTGAAAGATTCGTCTGAAATAACGTTTCCTGGGCACGGAAATTCTCTGCTCTTTGCAAGATGGAATCTAATAGACGGTGATGGGGTTGGCTATCCACGACAACCCGAAGCACATTGGAAAGTTCGCCTTGCAGACTCGACATCTCGGAGTCAATGGGACGAGCAATCAATGAGTTTGGAGGTTCCTCGCCGAGACTGACGAGACGTTGCTCCAGAGTTTGGATACTGTGACTGTCTTCCTGCCCACTAAACTTGAGCTCGAATAGTTTTTCGCCTCCAATCTTGCTGGCGATCTCGAACTTTCTGGCCAGATGACGCTGGCGCTCAACCATGGGCTGCATGGCTGGATCGAAGGCAACATTTGGAACGTAGAGTTTCATACAGGCAAGCGCGTAGTGAACCCAAGCTTTTCCGGAGATGGTGAAACAATCATGGTGCGAAGATGCTAAGATCTCCAGTAGAGAGTCGACAACTGGAACAAGATGTTCGTTGGTAATATCTCGCAAATATCCAAAATGTGTGGATAGGAGACTATCCTTGATATTTTCGAGACTCTGAGGAGTGAATTCGCCAAAGGATTGGATTGCTGACGCATAGTGAGTGTCATTGTAGCAGTCTTTGTGGATGACGAAGAGCTACAGAAGTCAATATTCACATCAACATACCAAACAATCGCCAGAAACAAACCTGTTTCAATTTTACCAGCAATAATGTGTTCAACTGATTGATTCGATTGCTTGTGACTTCGAGGGTGTGAAGGGTGAACTGCTTCGAGAGCTCCTGGGTTTCAATTTCAAGTTCCTGTAACTGTGAGATAGCCGTTTCTTTTGCAGTATAACTAGAATTACAATCAATATCCATTAATAACAGAGATAACCAAAGAGTTAGCAAACCTCGTGCGTAACATTTCCGCTGCGATATTGCCACCCAGAATGCTACCTGGACCTTTTGCATTCTCCTTCGCTGCTGGGTAGACCCAAAGATCACCAATAACCTGTTCAAATGAGGTATTGACAGTGATGTTCCGTGATCCATATCCAATCAAGCTCTCAGTGGAGCGTTTAGCAAAATGCGCCATCCTCAAATTGTCGCTGGTGAAGGATACGCAATTGGCAGGATCCTGCAGCATCTTAAATTTCAATAACAGATCGAATATGGTGTTAAATATGCCAGATTTCTGCACCAGATCCGTCGTCTTACGCGCTTTCTCAAGTTCTGATATGGAAACGTCGAGCTCCTGGAGCAAACCGGAGATCTCAATGTCATCGGTCAGAAGAGCGGTTGCAGTTTCGACCAGAGATTCCCTCAGCTTCAACACTCCATCCAAATTGTCTGCTAACCTATCAGTACACTAAGCGGGAGGTAGGAAAATAAGTAACCCACCTTCAACCCTAACACTATCAAACCTCCTCATGATGGCCTTGAGCAACAAATACTGTTCCCAGGCGACCAAACTCTTGGGAACCGAGGGCCGAAGGACCGCCCACATTTTCTCCATAGACAGTCCAGTAGTCAATTGCAAAGGCTCTCGGAAAGTTCGCAATGCAGACTCGGCCGCTGAAACGCACGACTGTGGGAGTTCCTTCCTTGCATCCTCGACCCATTTCTCAAAGAGCGAGAGGTACACATGAAACACACTCTCATTCAGATCTGTAGCGCTACCGAGATGAACCAAGTCATGCCACAGGTCAAGGGCTTCTCGAATCCGGGTAAGGCTAGCCTGGTTAAATCCTTGAGACTTCTCGTCGAGCCATTGTTTAACGACCCTTCTGATGTTCCACAAAAACTCAAACAACTGAACACCGACGCTTCCGCCAAAGGTTGATGTCTTCTTTCCTCTCCTTGATGCCGACCTTTCCAAGAAACTCATCTCTGCCATCTTGACCGTAGTTGCTTTATGGAGGATTCCTTCCTCAACCTTTTGGATCGCCAATATTTCGCGGGAAACATCGAAGAAGAACGAAAGAGTGGCCGAATTTTCATCTCCAGGTGCAAAGAGGCTCGTGTTACGGAGGGGAATTGTAGGCTAATGTTATTAAATTGTTTTCTATCAGTACATGTCTCTTCCCTATCGCTGAACAAAACTAAATGGCCAAGAATACAATGCACATGAATACTGTTACTAACCTGCGTTTCACCGAATTCAGGGCCAAGCTGGAGTCTATTAGACACAGATTGAATGGAATCTTTGGCGACTTTTTGCACTGTGGGGTGAGTTGCAAAGTGAAGTAGCCCCTCCACAGTGTCACAAACGATTTGCAGCTGGTCTTGCCTCCCCAAAGACGAATCACTAACATATGCCTTCCATCTGTTTAATACAGGAGCAATGTTCCTTGGCACATGCTCCAGTACAGCTCGGACCAATTCGGGATATTCCTCTGGTGTTGCGGGTGTTCTAATAACTTGGTCCAGTAGCTGAAACAATGCAATGTCGGATACCACACCAGCTGACCCAGTAAATGTTGCAACTGTCTGCCTTTCCTTGTCATCCACCAGCGCAACTTCAGGTACACTGACTGTATGATCGATGAAAACCTCGACACATCGATTTCTCATAGCTCTCGAGAGCTCTCCGTGTTTTGGATCCATAGTAATGAACAGTCTAAATTCTGTATGTGGTTTGACGAGTTTAGGATCTCCATTTGGTGTACTGTGTTCGTTCACAATCAAAAACCCATTGGGTTCAAGCAAGGAATTTAAGCGATCGAGCACTGAAGGGCTACATAGGTTAGCATTATCCAGAACAAGCCACTTTCCTTCCTCGACTGCCTTGATTAACATTCCATCAACCCATTCAAACCGAGCAATAGTGTCTTTATGGGCTTCGGCGATAAGTTCTTCAGATTGTCTGACAAATTGTTCAAAGGCACTATTAGCGACGACGGCAACTTTCAGACTCTCAAGAAACCTGTGAAGATAGCTGATGTCAGGGGAAAGGTGTGAATCGTCGAGAAATTCCACCAAATTCAAAATCTCCCTGCCGAGAGGATCTGCACGCTTGACGGCATCAACGACACCTGTTCTGAGGAACTGCCGTATATCGGTAAAGAGAACAGAGATCTTTCGTGATAAATCAACCTGCTCAAAACCGCCAACAATGTCTGTGGTATCAACATCCGCATTCAACGCAAACTGGTCTAATTGGGCGCCTGTGGTAGCAGCCAACAGCTTGATCATACTGCTCTTTCCGGTTCCAGACGCTCCTACCAAGATGCAAGGAGTGTTCTGCTGAACACAAGTCATCATGGTTTCCAAAACCGGTAATTGCGATTTCAGGATAGTCAGTCCTTCCACGGATACCGGCTGCAGAATTGACCGTCGAGGCAGTAAAGCATGTCCAACCTGAAACGTTTTCTCGGAGAGCTGATAATAAAAATGCCGCTTAGACGGAGCATATCCAAAAACATCGACGAATACTTGATCCACTCGTTTGCGGTCACCAGCGGTTCTAAATCGCTGTCTTATGACGATATCAATGTATTCTTCGGGAGTCCTGAATGCGAGAAGCCCATTTCTTGAGGCTAACAACTCCAACCACCGCAATGTGTCTCTTAAGTTGAACTCCCAAGGCCCGCCAATGGCTCCAAAGCTCCTCTTATTCTGTAGCTGTTGGTCTAACTTGACCACGAAATCGAGCAAATTTTCTACCATAGCTTGGGGGATTCCTGTAAACAGCTTCCGAGCAATTAATTGAAGATCATGGAAGCTGAGCTGGTCAACATAGACCACCGTGAATCTATTAACAAACGACGCTGGAAGCCCCTTTCTTCCACCTCCCTGGTGATGCGGGTTCTGTGCACCAAAGACGGCGAAATCAGGATGACAGCTGAACGTGCGGTCAAGTTCCGAAATATACACTTCTCCACGGTGATCTAAACATGCATTCAGACCCTCGAGAACGGACTGTGACGCCAGATTCATTTCATCCAGAAGCACCCAATCACCATTTTGCATCGCTCGCAAGAAGGGAGCATTTCTCCAAGCAAACTCTCCACTCTGACCACCTTCAACAGGGACATCTGAACCGAACAAATCCATCAAATCAGTTTGGTCGGAAAGATTTATTCTCGTAAGTGGATTTCCGGTTGCACTAGCCAGTGCGGTGATCAGACTGGTTTTTCCGACTCCAGGACTACCTTCTAAAAGGATTGGCTTCCTTAGTTTCATAGCTCGGATGACTCTCATTGCATTCATTGCAGTAGTCGAGGCCTCAAAATTGAAGGATACGTCCGCCTTGGCACCGGTTTTCTTCTCGAGACCGAATGGACCAAGTCTCAATAATGACTGGTCAGAAATCGCCGAGACATTTTCGGTGTAAAGAGGCAGCAGATCTTGCCCAACTAATTCCGACAGCTTCTTAACGCACCTCTGCTTCTCGTCTACCAAACTATTGGCATTCATCGTAAGTATTGCCGAAGGATTGGCACCCAGACCATCGAAGAAAACCAAGGCAGCTCCATGTAACAAGGCAAATTCTGGGCCTTGTTCTGCATAGAGATTGACAAACCGAGTCCAAGCAAGCACATCACGAATAGATATTGGGGAGCCACTAGAGAAGTTGTAGGTTTGAGAGAACCAATGCGCGTAGCCCACAATTGGTTCAGCATAATGGGTTAAGTCAGGCTTCAATTTCGAGCGTACAATCTGCAATACATCTTCGAAGTCTGTCATGGAAGGAACCCAAATCTCGGTAAATCGATTTCGTAGAGCAGGTGAGAGCTCCTTTTTCCCATAATCCCCGCCTGGATTCATTGTTGCTAGGAACTGAAATCCGTCAGATGCGGTGACCTGTGCTTCCTCGGGTCCTTTCTCTGCAAGCAAAATCCCCCGCGCTGGTTCCAGTACACTGTTGAGACGTTCGAGAACGGAATCATCCGCAAGCGATATTTCATCAAGAAGGAAAAATTCACCCCCATTCATGGCCTGCAGAAGTGGACCCTCCGCCCATTCAAACAATGTTTTAATGCGGGTACGGTTGAGGTCAATTCGGTTTCTTAACTCGGCAGGAATGCTTTCCTGGATTACCGGGAGTGACAAATAGAGCTTCAACAACACCGTGAGGTCGGAGGATTCGATGTCTACAAGTTGAGACTGTGGTGCATGTTCTTTTAACACAGCGAGTAGATCCTTCCCGAGTTGGGCCTGGTACTCCGAGCGATTTCGTATCGGCCGTTGCGCGCCAATAATATCACCGGTTTCCGTGTTCTGATGAGCATTGACGATGATCAAACGCTTCCCGAAAGCCTCAGCCAACATCTGACAAACAGTCGTTTTGCCGCATCCAGTTTCTCCGACCAACAGCACAGGTTCATTGTTGCGCAGGGCATGTGCAACTACGGAGAATAGTCTTTTCATAGCTTTAGTCCAAACGACTTCACCCTCTCCGACTTTCTCTGCATAAAGCGAATACTCAGGTATCTTTTCGGTGGTGTATAGGGCATTCACATCGATCTTGACTTTCATTTCTTTTTCCAAAACATGCTGCACAGCAAGCTTTTCTTCATTTTTTCTCACTCGCTCAGCAAGCAACATGTAACCATCTTCAGCTAGTTGTTGATATCCATTGGCATCGCGATTGGCCCACCGGAAAAGATCTCGAAGCGTTGCAAAGCTGTTTTTCTGCTCGAAGAGGCGGCTCGATTGTCTGAGAAGAGACAACTCTTTGTAGACTTTAACAATCTTGTCGCTGTAACTTGGTGCAATTTGACAACGCTCCTTTAGGATGGTGCCAAGTTCTGATTCCGGAATGTCATCAAAATGTAGTTCCAAAAATCGATTTCTGAAGGCTCTTGACAGATTTTTACGTCCACCGTAGAGACCTGGGGGGTTTTGGGTTGCAAAAAGCATGAAATCTTTATGCGGTCTCACAACTTCCTGAGTTTCCGGTATCAATAGCTCGCGATTATCATCCAATAAGCGATTCAGGGCTTCGAGTACATCAGTTGGCGCCAAATTTAACTCGTCAAGAACGATCCAGTGACCCTTTCTCAAGGCATCGACTAAGATTCCCTCCATAAAGCGCAGTTTCCCATCATTGTCGGATACATATGTGCCCAAGTATTCCTGTAGATCAGTGTGTTCGTGATTATTGATCCGTACGAACTTATGGCCCGTTCTCTTCGCAAGATACTCTATCATACTCGTCTTTCCACTACTGGTAGGCCCTTGAATAAGTACAGGGGATTTTCGGGTTGCAGTTGCGCGAACAAGATTCAGCATATTCCTTTCAACGAACGGCGTGATGATGTAGTGTGGTTGCTCTTCCGGTTCATAAGGACCTCTGTGCATCCAATAGTGTCTGAATTGCACGTACTGGTGCCCGTCGGCTGGCTGCCTGGGAATTTGGTTTATCAAACTTCTGACATTCTTCAGGGCACCTAAAATGAATTTGTTTATTACCAGCAGCAAGACCATTTCAGAGGGTCGATCAAGCAGGGTAAGGAAACTCATGCAGAAACCTTCATATAAACTACGCCGTAATCCGTAAATACTGGCAATTTCAACAACATAGCCAAGCGTTCGAGTGAGGGTTCTCATGCTGAAATGCGGCTTCTGATTGACTCCATCCACAAGTCTGTGGCCGTCGGCGAGTTTCTTCGCCTCCAGATAAAGTTGTGCCACGTCTGTACATACTCTCTCATCCCCAATAGCTAAATGGCCGATATACTCGGTGACTATAGCCAAAAGATTGCCGAAGTCGGCATCGGGACTTGCGACATACAATTCCGTAAATCTACTCCGGAGACCAGAAGGAAGATCTCGCTTACCGACGTCTGTAGCGGGATTCATGCATGCAAATATCCTGAAATCGGGATGGGCTTGAATTCGCTCCACGTCACCCTTTTCGCTGAGGAGAATGGAGCCATTTCCGCCATCTTTTAGGAGATCCGAAATACTTTCTAGAGTATCGGGAGCTGCTAGGTTTATTTCGTCGAGAAGGACCCAGTCACCATTTCGAGCAGCTTTAATCAGATTTCCTTCAACAAAGGAGAAGGCAAAGCTCTTAGATAGCTGTGAGCTCTGTTTTTCTAGATTGGCAAGGTCTTGAGAAAATCTGGTCCATAATGGCTGTAGGGCCGATTTGTCCATCCCCTCTAGTTTCCTCTTTTTCTTTTGATGTTCGGGTTGGTCGTCTAGCTTCTCGGCCGGTGATTGGGGTTGTGCAAACAGACTTTCTGCCATCGCTACTGCTTGGCCCCAGAGAGTAATCACCCTTTTCCACTGCTGGCGATTCCAAAATTTATTAAGAACATCAAGGAAACGCTTGTTCTTTTTGAGGGAGAATGTTTTTTCAAACAACTCGTCGAAGTTTTCTTTGAGCGGAACAGCAAGAAACCTTATGTCTACAGGTTTGTATCCACCCAGTAGATCGCCACTCTCAGTCTGCTGCGACAAATTGATGGCGGTCAGATTATACCCCAGAATATCTGCCAATTGTTGAACCACCGTGGTTTTCCCAGTTCCTGTCTCACCAACTAATAACACCGGTTCAGCAAGACGTACCGCCACTCCGACCTGTTCTAGCAACCTTAAAGCATGGTTGGTCGTCGCGAAGGGGCGCTTTTGAGTTCCCAGAGACTTTTTGCGCCGTTTCATAGTCGTGATGTCTTTTCGTTTCTGGAGTTTCACTCTTCCCACAACTAAGGTCCGTTCTGAATCCTTAAAGCTAGGAATGTGGCCGTCCATGAGCAAGTCAACACGCTGAGAAGGGATATGTAGCTCCTCAGCGATTCGACTCACTACTAGACGACGTGACTCGGTAGTATGTAGACTTCCAGCAAAGCAATCCACTGCCTCGTTGAACATCTCATCGAACAATCCATCTGGCAGTATTTCAGCACCAGTTTTGACGCTGGCAGACAAAAACAGCGCGTTGGTTCTGCTGCACCATTTGAACAAATCTCGGGGTGATATCTGCCTGCCAAGACTGGTCCTGCTGATAGCAAAAAAGGACGGCTCCTGATATAATTTTTGAGTGACTGTGTATGTGTTGAGTATCGAAGAAGAGATGGCACTAAGCAAAGGATATCTCGAGTTTACAATGGTCTGAAGCTCAGATTCGATAGGTGTTTCGACATTAACTCGAACCCACAACCGACTACCAAGAAGGTTTACAGTCGATGCATCTTGATTGGTCGAGGGCGAGGTACGAGCGGTAGTTATCAACCTGAAACCTCTGGCTGCCTTAATCTTTTCCTTGCGGGAGGGGATATCGAGCTCGCCGCGTTCAATCAAGGGTAGGAGCACACTAAGAACCTCAGTTGGTGCTTTGTCGATATCCTCCACTAATACCCATCTGCCTTCTCTAACGGCAGTCGCGAGCACTCCCGGTCGCCATTCAAAACTTCCGGGTGTTTCAGCAGTCGTGTAGGTCCCAATGAGCAACTTAGCATCGGTCTGCCCACTCAGGTGTATTGAAACCAGCGAATCCAGCGCATTGAGCGTCAGTGCGAGTTGGTAAACAAGGAAAGTCTTGCCCGAGCCAGCGTGGCCGGTTACAAGGATCGGTTGCGACGTACGAAGAGCGAGGGCAAGAGAACGTATATTTGATCGAGTCGTAGGGGTATGTACGATTTCTATATTACTATTAGGAGGACCTGAATATTGAATTAGGTTAGGCCCCATATGTAAAACCGCCAACAAGCAGATTACCTCTTAAACGTGGGGTAAGAATGCCACAAAGATTGGCAATCATTGGAGATAAATCGGTAGAATCTATTATTTTAGAGAAGCCTGTAGTGGGTTTTATTATTGAAGAATTCATCCTCGCCCTCTCCAGTGCATCCACAATATCTCTAAACCGTCCGCTTTCCAGGGACCTATAGAAAATACCATTAGCTACAATATCAATAACCTCGACGCAAGAATACCCACATTAGGAAACTGTAATCCACATCACGGCCTTCCCATGGACCCAACACCTTCTCAGAGCATCTTCCAACCCCGTACTTCTCAAACATCTTCTCTTGTGCAGCATCCGCAGCCTTTAGATCAATACATAGTACCCGAATTGCGATGTATCGGACAGCTCGGTGGGAATGGTGAAGTAGATGGTATAGATTCGTTGTATCGACTAGCGGTAGGAATGTGTCCCGTCTAAAACATAACAGCCGGTGTAGTGAGAGAAGACTTTCAAGCACAAGTTCCATTGGTAATGAACACACTTCTTCACGCGTTACTCCGTCAGAAATCCCCAATACCACAGCCAGAAATTTTCGTTCCTCTAGTTGTGCCTGAAGAAGGTATTCCGCTATATCAACCAGGTACGGCACCACCGGCAAGATGCGTCCAAATCCTATTGCAATCTGCGCCGTGGTTGCAAACGTTGGCCATCTTGCCACAAGCTCCGGAAATAACGTCTCATAGCAAGCGAGAATGGTAGATGAGAATATCGGGTGTATTGACAGTCGGGAGAGCGTTTCTAAGTAGACGTGATTCGTTGCATCGCAGGACCGGGAAAGAATCGCTCGGGCGCCGACAGGTAACTGTGCAGACAGACTGGAGGATAGAGAAATAGCAGATAGAAATCGCTCATCAAATCCGGCACACTCCATTATGATGCTGGGCGGCGAAGGCGGCTGTAGGGGAGGTCTTTGCGATGTTTTGACTGTGTTAGAGGTTGTAAGTTTGAATTTCTGTGTCGACAAAAACTTTGTAACAAACTTTGCCTAGCGTTGAGTACTACATTAACTACTAGTGGTGTGGCGCTTGCGATGACATCTAGCGCCAGCGAGCGTTTTTTAACGTCCGCTGTCTCGCTGATGCGGCTCGGCCCTATGCTGATGGATGGAAGTGCACTCGTACAAACCAGTATCAACGAAAAATGGACTCGGTAATGGCAGAAGATATACCGGGCAGGCCATTACGTATTCCACGGGGCCTTTCGGGCTTCTCAAGTTCGCACTATCTGCTCGAGTAGAGCCAGAAGTCATTTGAGACGCCTGCTGAGCGCCCATAGAACCTCAAAATTTCATTCAGAGAAGGCACCGAACAGAACAGAACAGAACAGCAGTACTGGGTAACGCGGTGAAGAAGGGAATAATTTCTTATTTTTGGCAGAAACAATGGGGACCGACACGGAGGAGCAGAGCAGAGCTGGCAGATGACGACCCCCGAAAAGACAGCAGGAGCGGCATCCACCCCACCCCACCTTGCCAATGTGCGGCTGGCTGGCAATTCTCCTCCCTCCTTCCTTCTCTTGTCGAGTCGCCTCACCGCATCCAGAATTAATCGCATCCCGGCAACCACGACCTTCCCTCCTAATTTCTATTTCCTACATCTCGGGACGTCCCCAGATGCGCAGCACAAGTGATAGGCGGTGAAGAAGCACAGAAATTTTTGATATTGGGAAATTCTACCATATTCAGAGCGCAGCGGATTTGCGAGAGCTGCGGCATCGTGCTTGCAAAATTCACGCGAGCCGGCAGCACTTTGTTGCGAGTTGTGGCCTTCTCTGGTGGGTGTGGACCAAGAGCGACGTAGAAGGGGGGTGCATAAAGCAGTCGGGGGAGGATTCAGCCACTGTTCTAAACCTTAACAACAATCGCCAAGGCCGCCTTCCTTACTTCTTAGTACATACACAACGCAGCGAACACACTCCGACAAGAACCAAAATGCTCCCACCAACTCCCACTCCCCCGTCACTCTCTCTACCCACAACCTCCCTCCATTCCGCGATTCTCCCAGATTCCCCACCAACCACCAACCACCACCAACACCACCACCACCACCATCCCCATCACCACCATCACCCACCGTCAACATCACCGTCACTGTCGCTGTCCCCACTCTGCCAGTGCCACTACCCACTACCACAACCCCCCATAACGACCCGCCACAGTCTTGGATCCGCTACCACCGACACTCCGCATCTGACCCCCCCGTCGCTCCCCCGCTGCACTGGACTTAGCACCGCTACTAAAATCAGCCGCGTCGCTTCCCTTGTTGACCCTCGCTCCCATTCAAATTTTCGCGAGCATCCCCTCTGTTTCTCTCACCGCAACTCCAAATCCACCGCCATTCCTCCAATATATCACACCTCAATCGCAACCCACCCCCATTCACTACTGTACTTCACCTACCGAGTCTTCCCCCAGTCGGTTGACCGCTTCTCAGCGACACCGAGCGGAGCGTGTACCATCACTGACCACACTGGACGTTCGGAAGTCCAGTCCCATACGTTCCTGGTCTGTCGGTAACAATGGTAAGATGCCCGGTCTTGAACTGTCACTCGCCTGAGGGCATTTAATAGCCATGTTGTGGTCTGCAAGCAATACTTACCCTCTTCCTAGGTGCTCTACAAGAGAAAGCCCGTGCAGATGCTGCCGAACCCAGAAGTCGGCGATGAATCCAAAGATGTAAGTTAGTATTGGAGTAACTGCCATTCCTCGGTATATTCCGTCGTTGACCTCCTCTAGTTGTGGGTAATTTCGCAGACTGGAGAATCATTCACCAATTACCAGGGCTATATCGATAGGTACGTTCGGGCGCCCCATGATTTGGTAGCGGTATGCTGATAGAACGCTTAGACTCGAGTTCTACAAAGCGGTACGTACGACGGAAGCCCACGCTGCCTACGATTGCTCTCCATTGAGCTCTGTGGTTGACTGTTGTCATCGTTATAGAAGCAATTTAGCTGCGAGATCACCGGTCACATGAACCTCAATTATTTTGAGGCTCTCAAGAGCGAAGTGAGCTATTCCTCGGCGCTCTGCCAATGGCTGTTAACTGATGCGAGTAGACGGAGCATTCGCAAGACGTCGAACAACAGTTCCCGGAACCATTAAAAGAACCTGTGTTACGAAGGGTTCAGTTCTCTACTGTTTCCAGAATTGACACCTTGGGTATGCTACCTCTACCGCCACTGTCTTTGGCAGATATCTGACTACCACCGGGACTTATTAGTGGACCAACTTCACGAAGTATGAGATTATCTGAACCTGTCCCTTTGGTTGCACTCTGACCATTTCTATAGTCTTTCAAGAGCGATTTCTACCCCGGCGAGTACGTCGCTGCAATTCTCCCTGGTGGTGACCGAGTCGAAGCGTTCATCCGTGAGAAAACAATGTTTCCGGAACTTCGTTTCGCCAACGGTGAAATTCAGAGGAAGGGATTCTCTCGTTACACCGTCAAGATGGTCAACAGAAACGAAGAAGAGGCTCAAATTGACAATGAGCACCTGATCCGCGACAAAAAGACGTTTACCAAGCATATGCTGAGGTCGTTCATCAAGAATACAGTATCTCGTGAACCCTGGACGGGTGCACCATGGTTGGTAAAGGAGGAATATGCTACCCGATTTAAGATTCCTCAAAACGTACCTCCTCACCTCCAACGCGCTACAACAACCGCCGAAAGAAAGGCTGCACAAGCTCGACGAAAACAAGCCACAGTGGGACTTAGCGTTGATGCTATGACGAATGGGAGTGCGTCACCACCTGGTCCTGTCGAGATTCGACCTGCTCCAAAATCACATAAGAGTAAGACCCAGCAGGCCATGAAGATGTCCAAACTTCTTCAAGATTCTCGGACGGATTCCCCGAGTATGTCTGGATCACCTTGGGCCAGCAGCCCCGGGGGGACACCCGACGGAAGTATCCACAAGCTGAATCTCAAAGCTCTAGTCAAAGCAGAACCTACGCCCCCTCCTCCACCGCCCCCGAAGCCGATCAAATATCCCATCGAAGACCTCGATCTCCCTCCGCAAGAGAACTCGCTCCGACCAAAATTACACCATCTCTCCTCTATCGTCACCGCCGGAGTTGACCAACAGACTGGCGAAGCTAGCACATCATCTCGAGCGCGTTCGTCCCCGCACGATTCCTCGACACCGTCTCATTCTCCTGCACCCAGGGGCAATGGAATCGACGAAGAAAAAACATCATTCTATCTTAGTACTTGGGTTTTTCTCAACATTTACTGCGAACCTTTCCTCTTAGACTCTTTTACCTTTGACGACTATATTCAGGCGCTACAATTCAACAGCGAAGACGTCGACTGTGAGCTCTTCGTAGAGCTTCATTGCGCACTTCTAAAGGCCATTGTCAACGAACAGGGTACTGTTCAGGTGCAACTACCGGAGCCGGAGGAGGAGGAAGACGATGAAGAAGACGGTGAGGAAGACAAAGTGGAAGAAGTAGAAGAAGCCCCTGGTGACACGGTAGAAGTGAGTGGTAATAAGACCGAGAGTACCACCATCGGCAGCCGAAAGTCTATGGAGAAGGAAAAGAGACATCGTGCGGACGAGCTGTTTCAAGAGGGTGACTCTTGGGTACAACGACTCAAAGCCCGCCAATTCAAGGATGGAGGCTGGCAAGCTATAATTGTCGGATTACTCTATCAACTATCCTGGGATGTACGCTTTGCAAAAGATACCGAGGATATTCTCGCCTATCTCGCATCACCTGATGAGAATCCAACACCAGATACGGTGAAGTCACGATACACCTCCATGGATTGCAACCTGAAAGTTATGGTTATTCATCTTCTCTCCCGTTTGACCCACGAGACCCGGACTGTCCGGGACTACATGGAAGAGTGCTCGGAAGAGATGACAAAGCACCGGAAGGAAAAGATTGAGCATCAACGTGCTAGAAAACTTCTGTGTGTATCCACTATTGCGTTTTCCATAATAGACATAGACTAACTTATGATTTATAGTTTGGAGGAGCTGAAGACTTTGGAAGACGACCGAAAGATTCTTCTTCCAGAGAACACGCCAAAATCACCTTCTACTGAATTGGGACCCAGGCAGCCATCAACTGACGAAGATGGCGACGTGAAAATGAACGGAACCGAGGCCGAGGAGGAGGATGAAGATGAAGATGAAGGAACCCGGGCTCGTCGTCGAGGTGGCGATCGTGCTAACGAGCGTAAGCGGAAACGAGTCGTCGAGGAGAAAGCCAAAGCAGAGGCCGCAACAAAGGTTCCAAAGACTACGAAGCAATTCCAGAAAGTCATCAAATCTATCGAGCAGACCAAAGCCAAAATTGCAAAAGAGGAAGAGGCGATTATAACTATCGACGAAGACCTGCGACAAGCAGATTGCGCAAGATTCAAAGTAATGGGCCAGGACCGGTACTGGAATAAGTACTGGTGGTTTGAGCGCAACGGTATGCCCTTCGGGGGACTGCCTGATTCATCAACGGCTCACTCTGGTTACGCAAACGCAATGATCTGGATTCAGGGACCAAGTGAAACCGAGAGACAGGGATTCTTGGTCGAAGAGGCGGGGACGAGGGCCGCGGCAGAAGATGCAGAAGGCGACATCAAGATGAACGGCTATGGAGAGGAGAGATTGAGTGTCTTGGATCGGCAGACGCGGGAAGAGAATGGAACAACCCTTACTTCGCCCATCCAGTATGGTTTTCTGGAGACTCCCGAGGAGCTTGAACAGCTGATGTCATGGCTTGACACCCGTGGCATTAGGGAAAAGAAGCTAAAAGCAACATTCGAGCTTTTCAAAGATCGCATCCTAGAAGGAATGCGCAACCGAGAAAGGTACCTTGCGGAATCAGTCGCTGCCGCTGCCGATAACGATACCGGCTCCGGAAGGATGAGCACTCGAGGAAAAACATACTTCGACCCCAACGTCTGGAGATGCTTGAACTGGAGAAATGAATCCGCAATAGAGGAGAATGACCATACCCATTACAATCACCCTCAACCGAAAAAGAACGCTTCAAAAAAGAAGGAAGGAAAGGGCGTTCCATTGAATCGACAAGGCAAGCCAATCAGTCGACAAGGAGAACGATACAACTTCTAAATTTCTGGATCGCTTTACTCGACCTTCCGACCTCTTCTCTTCTCAGTTAAATTTTTACCTAACGTGTAGTTCTTACATGTTCACTTTGGATGGCGTCAAGGATTTTTGTGGGGTTGCATTTGTGACAATGGGTTTTTTTACTGTCTTCTGTTTGACTTGACTTGTTTTTTGTTAGCCTTGATTCTTTGTTGTATTTTTTTTAAAAAGGATAGTCGAACTCTCCCTTGTGGTATGATGAGTCTTTACTATCTTGTATTATAGACCTTACAGGTGAACACGTAGAAATGGATGGAATCTTGGGAACACTTTGTTCGTGCTTCTTAGGGTTGCTGTTGCTTGCGCATTGGTCATGGAGTTTGGTATTTGTGAATTGATTATCCCGCCAAGACGAAAATGGATAGAGATAACGGGCCCCTCCGACGAAACGAAGATGCGGGGAACAGGGGAAGGAATAGATGTGTTCTACTATCTACAGAGGAGAAAGTTGGGGCATATATAGCCGTAAGTTAAGCATCGTGAGTTCTAGGTTTCTTCATCTCACCGTCGAACGTTCTGGGCATCTGTTGCGATTATATATCACACGTTCACCATGGCCATGGAAACAACCACCCTTCTCAGCGCGAAGTTGGCTGCGGAGAGATATCACAGCAAAATTCCATACATTCGAAAACTACCTGCTGCTGTAGTTGGGATTATCTTGGCAGTTTTCTTTGTCAATGCTCTGGTTTGGGCGGCTGTTGGGGTGGTATTGGTATGTATGGCATTTTTACAAAGTATCAACATCATAGATTGATTCCCCTGTGTACTTCAGCATTCATACAGGTTCCATACTACCCTCAATTCTATGGTTGATGGAAATGTCTGATGAACTTCAAGACCCCTCCTTGCAACCGCGGTGCTTGCATATACCCTCGGTCTCCGCCACGCTCTCGATGCAGACCACATCGCAGCAATAGATCTGATGACACGGCGTCTCATTGCCTCTGGACAAAAGCCGGTGGCCGTAGGGTTCTTTTTCAGCCTTGGTCACAGCACGATAGTGGTGATCACGTCCATTGCAGTGGCCGCAACATCTGCAACTCTTTCAGAACGGTTTGATTCCTTCTCAAAGGTGGGCGGGATTATTGGAACTAGCGTTTCCGCTGGTTTCTTGATTATTCTGGCAATATTGAATGGATATGTCCTGTGGAAGCTGGTGCGGAAGATGAGAAAAGTTCTGGATAGGGATCCTGAGGAACTGGCGAGCGAGGAGAATGCGCTTGGTGAGGCACTGAAGGGTGGAGGATGCTTGATCAGGGTGTTCAAGGGGGCGTTCAGAATGGTGGACCAGAGTTGGAAAATGTATCCTCTTGGAGTACTGTGTAAGCTGCTCTTCCTTCCCCATTGACGTGCACGTCAAACTAACGGAAATTCAGTCGGCTTAGGTTTCGATACCTCCTCTGAAGTGGCGCTCCTGGGAATAGCAAGTATTCAGGCGGCAAAGGGTATCAGCATCTGGCTGATCCTAATCTTCCCGATCCTATTTACGGCGGGAATGTGTCTCCTAGACACGGTTGATGGAGCACTCATGTCGGCGCTCTACCAGACATCGACATTCTCACAAGACGTTATTGCAGTTCTGTACTACAGTATCGTACTCACTGTTATCACCGTAATGGTAGCAATAATCATTGGGACGATTCAGTTACTTTCGTTAATTTTGAACGTTGCAGAACCGACCGGGCAGTTTTGGGATGGTGTTGAGAAGGTTGGAGAGTGGTATGATGTTGTTGGGGGATGTATTGTGGGATTATTTGTGGTTGGGGCGGTGGTTAGTGTGTTGGTTTATCGCCCGTGGAGGGAATGGGAGAAGAGGAGGAGGGAGACAGGGCCTGTTGGGGAGGAGAGCACGGTGGAGGTTGTGAGAGAGGACCTGGGGAACGCGTCATGTTAAGGTGGTGTTTTTGCAGAATTAGAGGAGTTGTGTTAGAACGTTGGATAGGGGGGTATTTGCATGTGTATCTTGATCCCAGACTGATGGGTGTCACACCTATCACTCGTCACCGTATACCGATGACACGGCTGTACATTCCATCAATTTTTTAGGTTTCAACTTCCTGTTTAGAGGTGTATATCTCCCTCAAATTTTCGGGGTTGGGCTTCTTTGTTGCGAAAACTTATGATGGTATGATAGCGTTAATTGGGGGACGGGGATTCGGACAGTGATGTGAAAGAAGTGAAAACAAGCTCTAATCAAAACTTTCCTCATTGAGGAAGAATTTCTAGTTCATGATGGGGTGGTCAGGCAACAAACGCAGAAGATAAAACGCCGAGTTTGATTCCCAATTAAAGTGTTGAGTGTGTCTGAATGAATATGGCGTGTGTTCTCGTGCCCAAACTTTTTCCGCTCGTCAAGCTTGCGAAGTCAGCTGACGGATGGTTATCGAGCGCATATGGTGTGCTTATCGCTACAGTAAATCATATCTTTTCATTGTTCGAGTTTGGGTCTGATAAAACTCGACCGTTATTTTTCTATGTACAGACCAGGTAAAACGCCGAGATACAAATCCACGTAATACCCTTGCTTCGAGAAGAAAAAATTCACTAGTATAACAGCCGCCATTACTTCACAATCGTCTTTTCCCTTGTCGTTTCAATGATTGGGAGCATATCGACAAGCTGGTTCGGATCCCGCAACAGACTGGGAATATCATCTTGAGGGTACATCGCAAATTTCTATTCCTATATCAGTCTTGCCGTGGGGCGTGGGGATGGGAAGAAAGCACATACCTTCTTGACATCCGCATATTTTGCCTCCCGACTCACAAACTCCCTCATTACCTCTCCCGTCGTAAAGTCCACATATACTCGGGTATCCCTAATCCTTATAACGACATCGTCCAGCCTTAAAAAGAACCTCTGCAACACTAGGAGGCGTTCGGGCATCACCCGGATCTTCACATTCAACATCGCGATGCCATTATCCGCCAGCTCATCCTCATACAGCATAACATCATCGAACAACAGTATTGGGTCCGGGCGCTTCAATTTCTCGAACGGAATCAGAGCATCTTCGCTCTCGACCATCTCTCCATTCTGCACCCTTCCTTTCCAAGCTGTAGAGTAGCTCCAATCAAACGGCTTCACCACGTCCCTGATATCTTCAGAAAGCTTCTCTCGCATCCGCTGCCACTCTTCGGAGTATGCAACTTTCAACATCCCTGCCTCTCCAGTTTTGTCGACGACGTCGAGTGCATCAAATGCGGTGAAGGTCAGTGCGAACCCGCTTGGCAGATGCGTCACCGAAACGAGGTTGTTGCCGAATATCATCTCAGGGGGCGCAATCCCGAGTAACGAGGTCATGTTCTCGATCTCGGAGGAATTGCAGATTGGGTATTTCGCGGTTTCTATCTTCCAGTTGCTCTGAGTGTACGATTTGCCGGCATTGCGCACCGTCGTTGCCGCAACGAAACTGGTCATTGTTTGGTAGTTGGTTTGATGAATGGGGGTGGTGATTTAAAGACGGGGTGATGGCAGTGTCACAATCAATTTATGGGGGTAATTGCTGAATAAAAGTTGGGGTTACGGGAGTTGAGGGAGGTGCTGATTCGTTTGTTCGTTGTTGAGGTTAAGCCCTGCAACTCCTCTTTGGCGGGGTTAAGGTCATAGAATCGCACTTGCCTCAATAAAGAAGGCTTAGTTAAGTAGTTTGGATTAAGGTCAGATCGCCGCTTTATTGAAATGTTGTGAAATACTCATTTCGACGTTGAATCTGTAAATTCAATAATCTAGTAACATAATTTGGATTGGGGGGAACAGACTTAGAAGGTCTCAATTGTATATATGGGTCAATTGTCATTTGGTTTCGGGGTTGTACGGGTGTTAAGCGGGGTCAACGATTTAGTACCAGAATACTTAAGTATAAGTACTTAGTATGCAAACTCTAGATATACTAGATCTACACTAAATACTAGACTGGATGGCTTTTGACCCCTGTCCTCATACAAATAATTTTGGCTATACCAAATGCCAAGGTTAGTCTATGCCTAATTTGCCAGTTATAGTGCTGTATATAAGCTAGTCTCAGAGAATGTGTACCCCAGGCTAACCTCAGATATTGCAACCCCAAGCCAAATTAGGTAATGTCATGTGATAGAGCTGCTTAATGTTGCTTATTAATTATTTTTCATACTGGAACCTTGCTATACTGGACGAAATACGGCGGATTTTGGGTGTCCGTTATAGCCAGGGCTAACTGTAGTTATTTCTAAGTGCAGTTTCAGGAAACGAGTGAGTGGTATATATGTAAGTCCGCCGATATTTTCGAGTGCCGGTGTTTAAATCCTAAGGCTGGAAGGATCTACCTGAAAGAGGTCCGTTCCAAGCTGCAATATAGTCAACTGCAGCCGGCGAACTGTCCCAGGTGACTGTCTGCTTGACCGCGCGCTTTAGGGTCGGGCAATTGAGGCCACCGATGAAGGACGGAGGCTAAAATTTGCCACACTCTTAACAAGTTTTTTGTAAAGTATTTACAGCCGAGGGAGTTTGGGATGGAATAATCCGAGTAGAAGTGAAGGATACATATCTGAGAACTCCGCAAGAAACAGGAAGCGACTATACTAACCTCCTGCCACAAACATATACAGTATTCATACACAACAAAAATGAATGAAAGGAACAAAAAATGATGATGAATGCCCCGAACTCCATTCCATGCCGAAACATGATCAATGCTGTCCAACCCCATGGATATCATAGATAATAACGATCAGAATAATGAAATATTTATCGTTTCCCCTTCTTCGCTAGCTGCTGCTGTGCAGCCCTAGCTTCAGCTAGCCTTTTCTGTTCCTTCCTATGTTCACTTGCAGTGACATATCTTTGTACCAGGCGGTGGTCCTCAATCTGATCCTTAGGATTGGGTCAGAATCTGTCACGATGTGAAAATGGTCGAAATTTTGAACATACCTCTGTATCACCTTTCCTCTTGAACGTTTTTGGCCAGACAAGGCCATAGATTTTACTATGCCTTTCACATCTGCGGCAGCTCCTGGGCACATACCACCGATCATTGTGAATGAAGAATTCATGGCAGTCTGCGCAAGTACATTTAATGCAGTCGGAATCATAAAAGTTGATGTAATCGCCTGGTACACGTTTGCGCACCGGCTCATAGGCAGTCGGTGGTGGAGGGAGTGTAGACTTGCGCCGGAACGATGCCTTGCTATTATCCTGGCGCGGTAGCTTCCTGTTTTTGATGGACCCAGCGATTGACTTATCAAGTCGCATAAGCTCAGAATCGGATATCTCGGAGAGCTCGGACTCCTCGTCCAGGGCTGTAGAATCATCGGTCTTTGCAGCGATTTGGGGCAAAGATGAGTTTCCGGTCACTGTAATAGAGTCACTCGTGTCCGCGGGAACTGTGGCATCGGCATCGGCGGCAGATTGGCCATCCTCTTTATTGCACGCTTCAATTGCAGGTGGATTGATGGAGATAACATTACCCGCGGGAGAATTGAGGTAGGGTGTTGGGGTTTCAACGTTCTGCGGGGGACCCTGAAGAGCATCGATGGTTCCGCTTCGTTCAAGTAACGACGCCGACCTCTCTCTTCCTGGAGTTCCTTCATACGAAAGCACCCTTCCGAAATCTGGTGCCCGGTTTGCAAATGTTCGTGGGCCTGATGCCTGTGGGCTAAACGTTGGCTTGTGGAATCCGGGCGATTGAGCAAGTGCTAATAAAGACTCTGCAATATCAGCCTCCCTCGACATTTCCGTATTGAGCGCGTTGAGAGTCGGAGTCTGCGCTGGTGTTCCCCCGCTCGTTACCGGAGTTAGGGGAAGATGAGCAGGTGTGTGAGGCTTGGATTCCGCTTTCATCGAAGCCACAGCCGATTTCATTGCCTTTGGGTCTTCCGAAGTTGCCCTGTCACTATACGGCGGTGTCAAAACATCCTCCTTTTCAGATTTCCGTTTAGCTTTCTTCTCTGGTGGCGGAGGTAACTCTGGCGAAGCGTCGCCCTTCCGTTTTGATCGCGTTTTGCGCATTTCGGGCGCATCTGGTGCATCCTCCATTTCATCTTTTTCCACATCCACCTTCACCTTCACCTTCACCTCTGGCGCCCATCCATTCCTCACATCTGCTTCACATGAGCGACACAAACACTCGCTGTTATTCTCTCCGAAGTAATCATCTGCATAGGATACCGTTATTTCTTCGCCCACCTCAATATCTCTCAACACCAATAGGTGTATGTGATCTTTGTTGATGGTGATAAACCTTGCATTAGGCTCGCAATCGTGATTGACAAATCTTGCTGGTCCTAAAAGCAGGCTCATTCCTCCAACACGGGATGAGTAGATGATGCTGAAATCGGTCTTTCCCTGGGTACAGGCATCCTCTTCCTCCCCTGACATCTTCACCATTGCGCCAGTCAAATACTTAATCGTGTCCCCTTTGCAAAGTGGTTTCCGCGCAAGAATGCATGCCTCCGGCCTGGTGAGATTGTAGCGATTGGTAGCCGATACTTCGAAAGGACAATCAGGGAGGTAAATGGATAGGTAGCGTCGCGCATGTCTAGATTTCGGAAGAAAGCAAGCAATTGGTTAGGAGAAGACGCCCTAACAGTAAACACACCCAACATACTTTACAAAATCCGCTTTTAAGTTCTCGTTCTTGGAGATCTTGTTGAGATAGGTTCGTATGCCGTTTAGCCTGCATGCATTTCAGCCCACGAATCGGTTAGACAGCGTCAATGGATCGTACTCGAGAAGCTGCTGCAAGGCAGGCGCAACGCTCCTGCTCTTAACAAGTTCGTTCACTATAATTTTGGTGACCGCGTCCGTCTTGATCCCACGATTCGCGTGATATGTGTGCTTCATTTTGCGAATGGTTGTCCAATAGTATACCTGCAATGCACCAAGGGGGGCCACTCAGCCGCGCGCAATACAGATGGGGCGCAACAGACGCCGATGGTCATTTACATACACGATCGACCAAAGAATCTGTCAATAAATCGTCGAACTCGGCCAGCTGGGTGAGCGACAGCTGGTATCGATCCGGCGTTGGCATAGTGACTGACTCCAGCGTGGATGCCACGTGTGAGTAAGTGGAAAGGCGGATGGACAACGGTAGTGTCAGATGGAAGGGCCAATTGTTGGAGGGAAGGAGGAGGAGGAGGGGTTCATATTCGGAAAAGCGGAGGCTGGAGTGGGAGTGGGAATGGAGTGGAGGGGTGGAGAGGGAAAGGGAGGAAAAGTCGAGGGGTCTTGAGGTGCTTTAAGGTGCATGGTTTGATTTGATTTGATTGCTGGGGAGGGGGGTGCAGTGGGGGATGGTGGAAGGCGTTTCTGGAGAATCTACTACCGGTAGAGTTAAGGGCACCGGAGCAAGAACTAATGTGGTCCCAACCCTGCGAAAATAGAGCAAAAGGCAACAAGTGTCAGCAATCTCACTCGCATCTCGCATCTCGCATCATCACGCACTTCCCTCCCGTCGTCGTTTTCGTTGCCGGCAACCATTAACTTCTTCTGCCAGCCGCCATCGGCACGCCCGAACCTGAACATTTTCAACATTTCAGCATCGCAACATCTCAACCGTCCGCCCGGCCTCACGCCCACCTAGTCGGAATCTGCAACGATGATTCAACTAAAGGTACGTCGCCGTTGTTTCCGTTGCCATTGCCGCTGTTGGCCGTTCACTTTCGTCGCGCTAAATTGATAATATCATTCAATCAGTCAATGCTCAATTGCATCGATAACTCGGGCGCCGCTCTTGTCGAGTGTGTTCAGGTTTTGAAGATGAAGCGTGCAGCGAAAGTCGGTACGAAACGACGGTACACATTCCTTCGTGTATTACACCATGCTAAAAGTTCGTACCTCTAGGTGACAGAATTGTAGTTGTCGTTCAGAAACAGCGTAATCTCGGTGCAGAACTCACCGGAAGCGCCGCTGCCGCTCAGAAGGTTCGTCGAGGAGACATTTCGCATGCAGTCGTCGTGAGAACAAAGAAGAAGTACGGCCGTCCCGATGGCAGCTTTGTACGATTTGACGACAATGCTTGCGTTTTGATCAACAAGGCCGGCGATCCGATGGGAACGAGACTGAATGGTATGTGGAACGACCACATGCGACTATGATGGAAGACTATTTTTCTAACAAATTCACAGGTGCTGTTGCTCAAGAACTACGGGGAAAACAATGGTCGAAAATTCTCTCATTGGCACCAACGTATATATAGATTTTCAAAAGATTTTTAAGTCTACAGTCCCCAGCTTTGGCAACCCAATAGGGATGTTTCAACTGTTTACAACTTACAAATTGCCAATGTGATGTAAAACTGGTAAACTGCTCGTGGACGATCAGTTTATCGGATAGCGCACCCGCATTCCTTGGCCTAATGCCGATCAGTTGTCGACAATCGAGAGTGAAGGATATTGGAGATACAGGGCGTAGAGGAGAAGATTCCACAGGCGCTAACTGAACGGTCAACAATCACGAATAAAGATGGACATTTTGGGAAGATAGTGGTGTTGTCTGGAGATATAAAATAAGATAACAAGGGCTCTGAGGTCGGGTATATTCATATGGACCCATTGCCTTCATGGCAACGTATATGATTACCGCCACCTAGAATATTAAAACCTATAAATGTAAACGCAAAGTCGCCTAACCATGTCCCAATATGCTTTAGTGATGAACACATCCGCAGCTGATGCAGACGTAGAAAAGAGACTAGATACAGAGTTAGCATCAGTTCACATAAGGATGAGACATTAAATGCCTGCTCACCATCTTGGTGTCTTCCGTTCTCTGTTGACTCTGAAAGAACACGCTCTCCGACTCGCCACACTTTGGACAAATCTTGACAGCTTTGGGAAGCTGTGCGCTGATGATAAGCACTCTCATCCTTCCGCACGGG
Organism: Trichophaea hybrida; assembly: GCA_015178995.1. Lineage (NCBI taxonomy): Eukaryota > Fungi > Ascomycota > Pezizomycetes > Pezizales > Pyronemataceae > Trichophaea > Trichophaea hybrida. Next base: position 192,125 of record WHVE01000095.1, read on the forward strand.
GTCAAACTTCAAAATACCCACCGTAGGATCACTTCCAATGTCGGTGGTGACACCAGCAGTTTCACCGGCGTTACTGGAGAGGTTATTCCTGAAAACGCAGTAGGTGTTTGCCGCCTCCACGTTATGACAGGTACGGCAACGATACATCAACGCACTGTGCTGGCGATCCTACAGACTGTTAGAGATGATTATACGCCGACGTACATCCGAAGATTATCGTGGAGGGTAAACCTCATGTGGGTAGAGCATATTACTACTGTAGAGCTGTTAGACAGTTGAACGCGAAATGTGATGGGCAGGGACATGCGCACCATTCGCGACAAAAGCGGAATGCAACCTTCTCTCGGGAAGAGCGCTGCTGAGTATCTGGAGCCGGAGAGCCAATATCGGATGACATGTTGACTGTATGTGAGGTGGATGAACAGATTCAGGTCGGGTTTAGCGTGACCGGTGAATAAGCGGCACTGCCGAGAAAAAGTTAGAGTTTAGTTGCCCGGCAACCACTCGTCACAGTCTTTCTCCGCCAGTTCAATTGCAACAACCCTCGTCACTCAATACGCAGACCTGTAGTATCTCGCCGTCTCAACTCTCGCAATGTCTCTCGCTTCAAGATGCTGCACTCGACTAGCACGCACTTCTGCGGTCAAATTCTCGGTTTCCGCACTCCCGGCTTCAAGACGGTGGAACTCGACTGCCACGACAGATCCCAAGATTGCGTCAATTGTCGATCAGATCTCGGGTTTGACCTTGTTGCAGACTGCTGAGTTGGTTTCTTCTCTCAAGGTATATCAACAAACTTACAGGCGAGAACTGCTGGGTATCGGGCACTGCGACTAATGCAACGTCCCACACCAGTCCCGCCTAAACATCCCCGACATGGCCCTTCAGTCTTTCGCAGCAGCACCCGCCGCCGCACCCGCCGCGGCCACTGCAGAGGAACCCGAGGAGGATGTTGTCCAGGAGAAAACCATGTTCAACGTTAAGCTGGCCAGCTTCGAGGCTGCTGCTAAGCCAAAGATTATCAAGGAAGTGAAGTCGTTGTTGGGATTGTCGTTAGTCGACTCCAAGAAGTTTGTCGAGTCAGCACCGAAGATGTTGAAGGAGGGATTGTCGAAGGAGGATGCCGAGAAGATCCAGAAGACCTTACAGGACTTAGGTGCAAAAGTCGAGTTGGAGTAAGGGTTGGAATAAAGGTTATGTCAAAATGATTGAAATGGTCAATGTATAATTGATAGAAACTTTTTGTACATCTAGATTCCCTGCATAAACATCGTTAATGTAGTTGTAGTAGCGCCTTTGCCCATGCCATTCACTACCCCAACGCCGATTTAAAACAAAGTCAGACCGGACCCAGCCGGATGAAAACGAGCAACAAATACAATATGCCTCAAACGATAGAGGATGCTAGGACTTCGTTCTCTTCCCTCATGATTTCAAAATCATCAGAATTCAAATCGCTGGCTTCTTCCCAGGCTTTCTCAAACTCTGGATCTTCGGCATCAGATTGAGTCACCGGGATCTGCCAGATGTTCTCCCTAAGTCGCTTATGCTGGAGGAAAAGTCAGTCATTGGTAATATAAAATATTTGGGAAGACGAGGTACCCGTTCACGATCTTCCTCCATCCGCTGTTGGATGAGAGTGTCGGAAAACCTTCTCCGTTTCTGGCGCTCAGCATGTTCTTCGTCATCGTCGTCGCCAGACACCGTATCGTCAGATGACTCATCGACAGCTTTGTGCGCAACCTCCCTCCCCGCCAACATCTCGGACATATCCTTCAACGTCTTCCTATCCACGATTCCCTTGCGGTTCAAACTTTGCAGGACCTATTCGTGTCCTCCAAATCAGCTTGCTATTCCTAACTCTAGCGTACTAATGCTTTGCGTACCTTTCTAACGGTCTCCGCATTCGCCGCACCAACTGGGTCGTTGGGGCGCAACAGCATCAATAATGAGACCAAGGTCGCGCTGTATCATCTTCACATATGCGGGGTAGTCGGCTTGAGTGACTGCTCGCACAAGCTCTCAATAAAGTAAAGAACATTGACACGAACGTTCATGGAACAGTCTTTCTTGATGGTCATTAGCAAACCTTCATCCTGGCTTGTATATAGGAAGCTTTCCTACCGATTGTAGCTGCTCTAAAATGACGCTAAACAAGTCTTCATCAACATCGCGATTCTTAAGCGCGAATTGTGCACATTGCTTAGCAGCGACTGCTGAGGCGGTGAGATTTGATATTAATTTGGTGAAGTGGAGGCGACACTGGAAAGCGTCCATTGTTGTAGGCTCATTGGAATTGGCTTGGAATAACATACTGGTCAAGGGTTGTTGAAGGGCCAGATCACGGCCGGGTAAATAGCGATGAGGCTCAACGGTTACAGCTCCAATAGCAGCTTCAAGTAAGACCTTCTTAAGGGTATATTCAAACTTCAACTTTCGATGCCTCAACCCGAATTCTCAAACGACAGACTCGGAATACTTCATGGAATAACCCAGACAACCCAGGACAAACTTCAAATAGAGCTTCTGCACCGTCTTCCAAACACAATCAAATTCTAACACTTCGGTGCCGAAACGTAAACGTTCGCGTTCAAAATCGGCTGATGCGGAAGATGCCCAGAGAAAAGATTCAGAGCCCCGGAAGTCCAGTTTAGATTTAAAAAAAAGTGGCGGCACAGCGGCTCGAGGCATGACGAAACGCAAAGTCGGCACACAACAGAACACAATGGGTTTTCAAAACGGCGACGAAAGGAATACCATGCCCTATTAGAAGACGACCCGTCGCAGTATGACGATACCTACATTCCGAATGCTGCGTCTTGGAGATATGATGCAGATCCGGACGCTGCGTTTCGGGAATCTCTCTTCGACGCTATGGCAGATGACGAGGGTGCAGCATTCTGGGAGGGTGTTTATGGGCAGCCCATCCATGTTTACGATCGTCCTGGCATCAAAGATGAGAGGGGTGAGTTGGAGAGAATGAGCGACGAAGAGTATGCGAAGTATGTTAGGGAGAAGATGTGGGAAAAGAGTCATGAACACATCATGGAGGAACGAGCACGACGGGACAAGATGAAGGAAAAGCGGAAGAAGGAGGAGGAGGAAGAGCGTTTGCAATGGGAGCAGGAAGAACGGGAACGCAAGATCGAAGAGAAGATGCGAAAGGAACAACGGGCTATACAGAAGATTCGCAAACGGTGGGAGGATTATACGAAGTACTGGGACCACCTAGGAAAAGGACTCGACAACCCTACTGATATACCTTGGCCTGTAAAATCTGGTAAAGTGGGAGATGTCGCCAAGGAAGCGGTGGAAGAGTTTATCCTAGCGGCACCTAGAGATGAAAGTCAGTCTTTGCAGGATGTTCTCAAGATGGAGAGGATCCGTTGGCACCCCGACAAGGCCCAGCAACGGTGGGGCATGGACGCTCTTACTGAGATAGAGATGAAAGCAATCACGACTGTCTTTCAAACAATAGATACGTTATGGGTGGATCGTCAGAAGCGGGGCGATATATCGTGATTGGTGTTATCTATCAATTCGTTGGGTATTGCTACATCTGCAACTCGAGGAATTACTTTGTGTCCTCTTATGTAAATGTTTCACCAACAGCGGTAGAATTTACATCACAATGCACAATTGTTTGGACCTCGAAACAGCGTAACATTTCAGCTGATGTGTTATCTATTGTACGGCCAAGTTCAGACGGCAAGTTAGATAACAATGATAACGAGAATAGAGCATCTCTCTAGAGCCCATATTATTTGCAAACTGGACCATAGATCAAATGAATAGCGAGTACACCCATATGGCCATTCGCCTGTAATTCTGTCGGCGATCGGCTACTAAGCCAGAGCCAAACGTTGGAGGCGGGGCAGTGACCCCGCAATTACATGTCCTAAGTATGCCGCGCACTACTAGTACTTCCATTTCGTAGCTTGTAGCTCATCACTTATGAGTTCAGTGCCTTGAATTGCTTTGAAGATATACCAGTCTACCAGCTACATCGTCCTGACTCTACGGATGAATCACTCGACCGCAAGGAGCACCAGCATTCCAACGGTTATCCAGCCCATTCAGCTCATCAGGCTCTGGCACCGATCCTCCCATAGCTCATTGTGCTGAGTAGCAAGTACCGGACGGACTTCCGTCTCACAGACAGCGTTGGCGACGACGACAGAGCAGCAGCAAAAAGGTTGTCGGTAAGTAAACACTTCCTTTATACTTGCTTCCACCATCTTCTTTATGTGCCAGCACCCCCCTGCGCCTGCAATCCCCCTTCCCTCATCATCTTCAAGTTCACTTTCGCCTTTGCCGCAAGGGAGCAAGCCTTTGTTAGCTTCAAGGCCATTCAAAGCTTACCGAATTTCTTGGTTTACAGACACAGAACGAAATTCATTTCAATATCAGACGCGAAAAGCATCATCCGCGAATTCATTTGGTGGAATTGGCAACATCCTCTGCCCTCTTTCACCAGTGTTTAGAATTGTATCTGCCTTTCGTTGTTCACAAGCCGTTACCACCAGCAACCCCGCCCTCCACATTCTCGGCTGAACTCACCTTTTGTTGTCTCTTTAAACCACATCGATACTCTCGCCCACTCGACACACACAAAGGGATTGGAGGAGGCCACCAACCGGCGCCCCCCCTTTCTCGATAACAGTTTGGTCATCTTGTATGCCGACCCTAGGTTTCCTCAAGAAGAAGAAGAAAGAGAAAGATTCGTTGCATGCGAGAAAGGATAGCTCCCACTCTGCCGAATTACGCAATACTTCCGAGCCGCCCACTCCAACCACTTCTACGTCCGCAACTACCTCGCACTCGTTCCGAGTTTCGACGGCCTCCCGCTCCTCAGTCTCAACTGCTCCACCTTCGACCCCATCAACCCCCGCAATTTCTGAGCCAATGGCATTGGTCTCCGAACGACCAATGATATCGGACCAGCAACAGCAACAGCCTTATTCTCCCCTACCGCAGCACCAGCATCAGAGTAATATCAATAGTTTGATAAACCCCCCTCAGCCAAATGAGTATCAGAACAGTTCCGCACAGCACTCAACCCCTACTCATGTGTCAGGAACGCCACACCAGGATGGGGCACAACAGCAACAGCAGCAACAGCAACAGACACAAGTGCGATCCACAAAAGGCAAATACACACTGAGCGACTTTATGCTCCAAAGGACGCTGGGCACGGGAAGTTTTGGCCGTGTGCACCTGGTCCAATCGCGACACAATCTCCGATTCTATGCGATCAAGGTGTTAAAGAAGGCGCAGGTGGTGAAAATGAAGCAAGTTGAACACACCAATGATGAGAGGAAAATGTTGCAAAAAGTGAAGCATCCCTTTTTGATCACGCTGTGGGGAACCTTCCAAGATAACAAGAATCTCTACATGGTGATGGACTTTATTGAGGGAGGCGAGCTCTTCAGTTTGTTAAGAAAGTCCCAGGTATTTTGACTCAGTTGTTGAATATTATTCGAAATTGATGCGAGCTCACGCAAATAGCGCTTTCCGAATCCTGTAGCGAAGTTCTACGCTGCCGAAGTCGCTCTCGCCCTCGAGTATCTACATTCCCATAGCATCATTTATCGGGATCTGAAGCCTGAAAACTTGCTTTTGGATCGTCACGGACACCTGAAGATTACGGATTTCGGTTTTGCAAAGGAAGTCCCAGATATTACATGGACTTTGTGCGGTACACCGGATTACCTTGCGCCTGAAGTTGTATCTTCTAAAGGATACAACAAGTCTGTTGATTGGTAAGTTGGTTTTGAATCGGCGCATTTTAAACTTGCTCTGATTTGTATTGGTGGTGTTCAGGTGGTCATTAGGTATATTAATCTTCGAAATGCTATGCGGGTACACACCTTTTTGGGACGGAGGTAGCCCAATGAAGATATACGAAAATATCCTCAAAGGACGCGTAAAATATCCAGCATTTATACACCCGGATGCTCAAGACCTATTGCAGCAGCTTATCACACCGGACTTGACGAAGCGATTAGGGAACTTGTTGCATGGCAGTGACGATATCAAGCACCACCAATGGTTCGCCGAAGTGAACTGGGAACGACTAGCCAAGAAAGACATCGAGGCACCTTATGTACCACCTGTACGGGGAGGCGTTGGTGATGCCAGTCAGTTTGACCGCTATCCCGAAGATTCGGAGGACTACAGTAAAAACGATGGTATCGACCAGTATGGACATTTGTTTCAAGATTTCTAAGCCAACCCTCTGCTGCTTGGTTGGGACTTTCTTTTTTCGTCCGGTTTTTCATCTAATATTGCTACGGGGTTTCCTTTTCTGCACTTCTTTTTTCTGTCAGCGCTGGTTGGATGTTTTCGTTTTGACTTTGATGAATGTGTCATGTTGGGAGGACGGGGGTTACAGGTTAAACGGTGTTCCTGGACTGCAAATCTGAGAGTGGTTGACCGCCAGTTGTCTGGGGGTTGGGCGGGCTCCTATGACACCGAATGCATAACATAGCGAATATGTGGACTGTGCATCATAGTAGTGTGGGTGTTCTTTCTAAACATGCCGCTGGTGGTTTATGACAGTGAGCTCGCCTTATACTTCCAATTTTGTGGAAAGTTTCATGTCGATCTACCGTCTCTGGCGTTTCTGGAAATGACGGGATGGCTGTAGTGTATATAAAAAAAGATTCGAGTATTTACGGTACGAAGTGTCTACTAAGTACTATGCAATTGAATGCTTAAGTTAAAACTGTATTCTAGACCGATAGCGAAGGTTACCGATGCTAATTTCGTTTCGTTCTGTTCTTTCTTCAAGAATACACAACAGATTTAAACGCTGTGGAGCATGCACATTGCAGTAATCCTTAAGAACATATCTTTCCTGAGTAACAAATACCGACCTTGCCTCCCGAGTTGAAGAAGCTATGCAGGATGTTCAGCACCAGATAGGGAAGGAGGTACCAAGGAACGACGTACCTTGCCTCCACAACTTTTTTTTCCTTTTCCCTTGTTACCTGATCGGCTTATGCGAGGTAGTGTTTGCGAAGTGGATGTTTCGTTATCTGGCCCCATGTTGGTGAGACATAGTGTAGCACTCAGCATAGTCTCCGAAACTCTCAGCCGATGATCCGAGACATATGCAGTTAATTCCGAGGTCAAAAAACCTGGCCTCTTAGCTGCTCGTGGCCAGCCTTGCAATTTTTGGTATCTAGCATTATGAAACGAGATCGAACTCTAGTTTAAAAAAGCAACCGGCATCATTTTCAGCACCTCGTAACTTTCGAATGCAAGTGGCGGGCTGGGTTTGGGAAAGGATTGTCAGTCATTCTCTTTTATTACCTTTTATCTTGTCTAGATTTTCTCTAACCTCGCAACCAAAATGAATCTAGGCAACGAAAAATGTTGGTGAAATGGGGTTTGTTTGTCTCGTCCCTAGTGACTGGAGGTTTGACACGAGACAAGGATTAAATCAAGTGTTCTGAATAAATTTCTGTCGAATGAGGAATATGTAGTTGTGTGGGGTGAGGGAAGCGTGCATTTGTTGAACTAGTCTGCAATTGCCTGGTCATATATATAAAAAAACATGGAATCTTAAAAATCAGTAAAATATTATCACGATCTGACTCTCCTGTAGTAATTCCGAGTACGTGGCAACTTCTTTCTACAAATTTTGATCATTGTGGTTGAGAATCTGGTTGGGAATCATTTGATGGTTTTGGGGCTTAACCAGAGGTCTGATTCACTTCTCGTTCTAGAAAAAAAACAACGGTGTAGGTCATTTCTATCACGGCTAGCCTATTTCTTTGATTGGATAGATGCCCTGTGGCCCGAAATGCGAGTGGTTCGCTCTTCATTTCTCTTCGCACTGCCTTGGGCACCTTAAGCAAGCAAACCGAAAGGACCTGGAGTTGATGCGAGTTTTTAATTGAGAATTTTTGGACTAGGAGATAAAGAGCAATTCGATCAGCCGCATGGATGACCACTATCAATCCGTTTGCATAAATAATGCTGGATACAGTGCCTACTTAAGTACTTAAGTACTTAGTATACATCTAATAACACCCACATGCCACCCGCTAAAAGAATTACCTAGAAAATATTGACAGTGAGATTATACCATGCCCTGCCCAATTCATACCCCAACTCCTGTCGACGCCCTATCCAGTAACTCACTGAACACCTTTATTGGACGCCTTGATTTGAGTCTTCCGTTTTTTGCTTGGTCTTGCAATAGTCCTTTTCTTGAACGGTGGTGATCCTGCTACTGCCTGGGCATTCCTCTTCTTCAGCCTGCGTTCTTCGTTCTGGCGGAGACCGACGTCCAAAAGCTAGGCCACAATGGTTCCTCTGCCGATGCTTTGACGATGTTCACCCCTATAAAGTAAGTATATACCTAATAATGCCCCCATGCCCCACCCGCTAAAGAATTGCCAATATTTGATACAATAAAAAATATTGTCAGTTGGTTGATATCTGCAGACCGGTCAGATGAAGCTTGAAAACGCCTGCTTTGGCATAGACTGGTGGTGGCCGGACTATAAAAAGCCTGCTCCGGTCAGACAGAAGGTCAAATCCGGCCGGACTGACTGCTTGAGAACACTGTCTGAGTCTGCTTTCTCCACAGCTCAGTACTCTACCCTCTGCCAACAAGCGAAGCCCGCCAGTAGGGCCTCATCTCCCACGACAAGATACCCAGTGATACTGCCTCTCAGGGTGTTTATTGAGAGCCCAGTGTTCCTTTGGAGTAGTATGCTTGCTAGAGCGGTGCTTTTTCCCGAAAGTAGTGACATGGTAGACTTTAACCAATTTATCATCGTTTGTTTTTGTACCACAATAAGCACCGATGCTTATTCAACTGCAATGGCGTCACCGCCACATAGTTTAATCTGTCCGTGATAGAAGTTGCCGACACGTAGTTCCTTAAAGGGAACATGTTTGCCGGTACACGATCGCCGTCAGAGGGATCACTTCCCTTCGCCTTTGCCTGTCTAGTACGTCCTTCCCCTCGACCATGCCCTCCACGACCAGTCGGCCGCGATAGACTACCACTGGAACGACCGGCTCTCTGGCTGCCACTAATATACTGACTCCATCCATGACATCTCCCAAATCCCCGTCTGGCCATAATAAAAGGGTGATAGCCCCTGTCTCTGGAACTTGAATTGTACCGCCCTTGATACCGCCCTCGGCGGATGGGAAGGCCGTGCATAGAAGGGTTTGTTCGGTCCATTTTGCGCCTGGGTAGGAACATGCTGGAGCGAGCTGCCGAGCGGTGATGGTGATTGAGGTCATAGTGGAGGTAGATTCGGGGGGGGACTGACTGGTGTTGATATTCGGCCGATCTTGAGCTTGGGAAGCAGTAGGTGCAACGGTTGCTTGCTGAGACAGCTAAAGTGATCCAGTGCGCTGTGATGAAGCAGATCCAGCGGCAAACTGAGTCAAGCGCTTACCGATGGATAGCTGATCTGGTCGCCCGAGGTTGATTGGTGCTGTGACCATTCTTCCGTTTCTTCGACATTATTATCTTGTTACTACGAGTAGGCCTCTAGTGAAGGTGGGCTGGTTCCATGGGCGGATAAAGTACTCGTCGGGTTTTCAAGTTATGGGACACCTAGAACCCTAACCCAGCTCCAGAGTCATTTTAAGCACCGCCACTAATCAATTTAGGCGGCTAGGGTTACGGGTGTCCCATAACTTGAAAATCCGGCGAGTATACCTAGGTTGGGGAATTGGAGTCAAAAAATACCCAAAAGGGTAGTAATCAATGAAAAAATCATAATTAATGAGTTAATAAGGGAAATTACCTGCCAAGCAACTGTTTTAGGCGCCAAGATTCTTATTTTGAGCCTCAAAAAAGCCTGTTTTCGGCAATTTTTGTTAGGGGGACTTTTTTTCTGTTACTTGCAAAGTTCAACTTTTTAAAATTCATCAGCACCATAACCAAGGCCAGGAAAAGTAAAATGAGCTCATAGAATTATAGAGCAGAGCTCAATTAAGCAATCTATGAAGAGAAAATTATGAAAAGATTTTTTTCGATGTGGCTGATAGCATTGGAAGTTGGGGCTCAGAACCCTCCGGTTTAAGGAGTCCCCAACTACTATCTATAGGGTAAAAAGTCTATTAATCCCTGCCCTGGTGCACCTCTGATGCGCCTCCGATTTTCCAATCATGAAAGGGCTCGGTACACTATTCCCAATCGAGTCTAATTAATGTTACTGAAATTTCAACTTTATGGCAACTTTAATTCCAACCGCACAACTGCACCACTATGGACCGCTTTGCAAATGCCGCGAACTGGAAACTTGAACAGACTTACGAGACATGCGGCCCACGAGTACTGAAGCGTCAGAAGAAAGAAAAGGAATCGACCCGGTTGCCCATTAAGACCGCTTCTGGAATCGTAGTTCAACATGTTGCTTCTGGTCCGGTAGTTCAGGAAGAGGAAGACGAAGGAGAGGAGAAGGAGGAGAAGGAGGAGAAGGAGGAAGAGAATGTGGAGGAAATGGTAGTAGAGCAGGAACAGAAACCGAAGATACCAGAACGGCAGAGGGTTTTGGAGGCAAAGGAAGAGCTTGCTAGGATAGCATTTGCCGTTCAGGAGGACCCTGAGGAGAATGTAGGTTCTGCACCTGTTCTGCGATTGAGAGAAATACTGACGTGTTGAAAGGTTGCTATGTGTAAATGCATGAGAGAGATGACGGATGACCACAACCCGACGATACAAAAGCTGGCGCTGGCCGCACTTATGACTTTATATAAAGACGTGATCCCAGGCTTCCGGATACGACCGTTGTCGGAAGAGGAGCTCAAGATTAAGGTCTCCAAGGACGTTAAGAAACTGCGGAATTTTGAGCAGGGGCTTCTAAGCGGGTATCAGGTCTATGTGGAGAAGTTAGGGAAACTTTTGAAAGGTAGTACCATAGACACACTCCCAGCATGTTATGCTTTGACTGACAGTCTGCGGTACATAGCATCACGAACGGATGGATCCCCGGCGGCGGTGTCGGTCGCGAAAGTAGCTGTCAATTGCGCATGTCAATTGTTGATCCATGTTCCACATTTTAACTTCCGAGGAGAACTGTTAAAGATGATTGTGCAAGTACTGAGCGTTAAGACGGTAAATGAGAGCTTCGAAAAGTGCCGTACCACATTGGAAGAGATATTCAGCACCGACGAAGACGGAAAGGTGTCCTTTGAGGCGGTTCAGATGCTTACTCGGATGCTCAAAGCAAAACATTATAGAGTGCACGAATCTGTTCTTAATACCTTTCTGTCTTTGCGATTATTGTCGGAATTAGACGTGAAGGCGTCTACGGAGACAGTCGATAATCAGGGCCGGAAAAGAAAAAAGAAGGACCGCGAATTCCGGACTAAAAAGTCGCGGAAGCTTGAGAAGGAGAAGAAGGAGGTTGAGAAGGAAATGAAGGAGGCTGAGGCGACGGTTTCGTATGAGGAGCGCGAGAAGATACAGAGCGAAACATTGAAGTTAGTGTTTGTGACGTACTTCAAGATTTTGAAGGAGAGGCCTCCAGGACTAATAGCCGCTACGTTGGAGGGACTTGCGAAGTACATATCCATTGTCCACATTTCCAGTTTGAAAACTGACGATATTCACTTAGGTTCGCTCACTTAATAAACCTGGACTTTTTTGGTGATCTCTTAGTCGCGCTCAAGGAACTCATCGCAGAAGCAGAGGCTGAGCTAGAAAACGAGACTTCCTCCTCAGAATCCCCAAACGCCACCAGGGAAGCTCTCCTCTGTGTCATCACCGCGTTCGCCCTTCTCCAAGGCCAAGGCGAGAAAATGCTGAATGTAGATCTTAAATTTTTCACCTCTCACCTCTATTCCACCCTCTTGCCGCTATCACTCAATGCCGACATTGAGTTCTCCCATAAAACCCTGCGTCTTCCTGATCCAGACCTTCCCACCGTGGCACCTACCCGCGTCAATGTTGCCACACAGATCGAAATGGTGATTCGTGCACTGGATGCACTCTTCTTCAAGCAGAATGGGGCCACGAATGTATCGAGGATGGCAGCATTCACGAAAAGACTATTACTCACATCTCTACACATGCCAGAGAAATCGACGCTGGCGTCCGTTGGAGTGGTCAACAAACTTGGAAAGAAGTATCATCGACAGCTAGCGGGCCTGTTTTCGACTGAGGAGAGTGTGGGCGATGGTGTATACCTCATGGAGGCAGATGAGCCAGAACGGAGTAACCCTTTTGCTGCAACAATTTGGGAAACTGTGTTACTTGAGAAACATTACAGCCCCGCAGTGAGTGAGGCAACGAAGGGGATGCAAAAGACTTTTGTACAAAAGCAGCGGTAATGGCGATATAAGAGTTGTTTGTTTTGCTGTAAAACATATATCCTTTATACATGTACATATAAATACCATTGGTTGGTTGTGTTGGGTGGGGTTATTTGAACTGGCAAAGCTAGTAGTATATCACCTATTTCGCGATTGACGATTTGTAGATCTCATTGAGCACCCGAGTAAGGCGAAAAAAATGTTCTAGTAGGCTAGCCGTTCTGGCTGTAAACGTGACGCAATTCCCATCACCATTTGTAGGGAAGAACGAAGCGAAAGACTAAGCGAGCTCACCACCGTCATCCTCGACTCCTCAGTCTCTACCCATACTAACATCATGGCTTCACGAACACTTGTGACTCCCTGTGTGCGGGTTGCATCACAAAAGGTCTACTGTTCTGATCAATAATCGATGAATTCAAACTAATCCAAGCATTGCTCAGAGAATTACTCCAGTCCTTCGCACAGCAGCCACTGCCCGCCTGTTGAATGTTTCCTCCACCGCCTCTCAAGCAGCAGCCACCATCGCACCCGCAGATCCAGGACATCCCCGCAACCCGGCGGAACCCCTCGTTCCCAACACTCCCGTGCTACAGCAGCATCTCTCCATCGCAGACCGCATCGCTCTCCGTTTCCGTGACTACCTCCCCAACACGACCGAAACGTACGTAGCTTTCGATGTCACGCGGGAGCTCTATACCGAATGTGCGCTCCAAGCGGCCTACGCCGAAGGCGTCGAATTTTCAGCCTCGGCAAAGTTCTGGTACGAGACTTGTAATCGGCCGCCAACGTTTCAGTCATGGTCACAGGTTACGGTGTTGCATATGTGGATGCTCGCAGCGAGGATGAGGGCATTGGACAAGAACCGTGTGAAGGTTTGGCAGCAACATTTTATTGATCACTACTTTTATGATAGCGAGGATAAGATGATGAAGCGGTACGGGATCAAGATGGCCGGTGAGCGGAGTGGGTATATGAAAGACCTTTACCACCAGTACCGTGGTATGACGGCAGCGTTCGACGAGGGCTTGGCTAAGGGAGACGCGGTTCTTGCTACCGCCATCTGGAGAAATATCTTCAATGCGGCAGATGATGTGGATATTGAAGTGTTGGCAATGGTTACAAGCCATGTTAGACGTGTCCTTTCGAAGCTCGGCTCTATAAATGATGAAGTGGTAATGACCGGTCGTGTCAAGTTTGGGTTGCCGTCGGAGGAAAAGCCGGTGGTGAGGCAAAAGAGTCACTTCTTGGAGCGGGTAGAAGGTTCTACTCCGGCGTCTACAGCATCCTAAAAGTTCAGGCGTGCGTTTTGTGTGTGGTAAAAAAGGGAGGAGGTCTCTGTATAATACGGAAAAGATGTACTTGTATGCTTTTAAGGAATGGCTCGATGTTGGGGGGCTGGTTGAATGATCCTTCGTGAAATAGGCTTTCCCGAAAATTATCAATATTCCTCCGCCCTAACAAACTCAGTTCCATTTTTTTGAGCCGATTTTGTCTCTTAGAAATTCAGGATATCTAAAGAGGAAGATAATTAGAACACATTTTTGCAGTCACTGCTTTTTATGATACCATCTATGTTGACACATCAATCACACTTTAGGGTCCGTTCATTATTCCTGCACCATCTCGACCAGGTAAATCTAATGATATCTTACTTCTCTATTCGTTAGTGTTAGTGGGCAGATCTCGCGCTAATTGCTGATTCATAGTGTTACTTCTGCTGGTATTGTGCCACGAAGTTTACTTTATGGATACTTACAATAGCCGATCCGTTTTGGGACATTATTTCCTTTTCAGGAAAGCTCAAGTCTCAAAGTTTTTACTTTTTTTGTTCAAATTTCACTCAAATTTATTCTCACCCAAGCCATATGCCACAGTCACCTAGCCATTCACCCTCTGAGTATCCTAGCCATCAAACAGGATGATGAGTTTAGCATTGCAGATTATGTGGGTACCAGTGAATTATATTGGGATGGGAGGGAGGTAAGGAGATATACAAAGGATAACGTGTACTACCAAGTCTTTCCAATACTTCAAGGCCGTTAGTGACGCGCAGCGAAGTCCCAGTCACTGGTAATGGTTCGTATCAATTCCAAGTTCGGTTAGGGTTGATATCATGGCCTCAAACCCTAATCTTAACACCTTTTTGGTCTCGTCAATTTTTAGTTTCCGCCCTTTTACCCCTAACTCTGGGGGTTATCAGCTATTGATAATCATTTTAAGACAGAACTAGGGTTAGGGTAGACGGTAACTAAAAAAATTGACTACTGATACTCATGAATTCTCACCCATATTGTTAAGTTCTAATGTTTGCAATTTGCAACTGGAGTAAACGTTAGATCTGACTTGAAATGCTTTTGTGAGTGTATGACTCCAATTTTAGCTGATAACACCATTTAGTGGCCTCACGGTTCTTTAACTGTGCAATATAACTACAATAGATACTACATCATATCTGTCCAAACTTTCTGCCTTTCCTTTCTTGACCTTGTCTGTTTTCTCTGAAACAGACAAAGAAAATTAGGTTCTCTTATGTAGCTTAGAGCATTCAGTAAATAATAAGGGGTGTGAGTCTTGAGCCACTCTGCTCACTCCATTCATGATCCTGAAACAAGCAAAACCTAAGGGGACTAATTTCCTGACATCCACCCTTGTACTGTCTAGCTAATAGTGTTTGTCTGAGCTCAATTCAGCTCATACTGAGGGTGGTAACAGTTCACGAAAAAAGGCCAACCTAACCTGTAGTGGTCAGTGTTCCCAGGCGGTCCAGTCAACCCCCCGGTGAAATGCAGACAGCTACACTAGTCAGCCTGGCATGACTCCAAGAAAAGTCTACGGCTCAATCTTAGAAGCCGGTAGGTTTGCTGAAACCGGGAGATATCAGATAGACTATAGTCATCTGCAGATATCTAGCGGTGATTGAAAATATCTAGCGGTAATTGTAATTATCTGGTAGTATGAGGGTATCTGCAAATATCATTAGTACTGGAAGAAAGGCACGGAGTTTGAGCGGTGAATGGAAGAGTAGTGGTGGGTTTCTATTCTGATATTGTTATACTGGCATGTATTTGTTTCCTTCCACATCTAATAATGATTGATAGCTGTTGAATTTTCTGGAAGGCATGGCGGTACTGCAGGCCTAGGCGACTTTGCCATTCGAAGCCTGAACGCCCGGTATCTATAATGCCTATAGATAGGGTGGATAAAAGCCGCCCAGTGATAAACGGGCCCAGCACACAACTGAAATTACTCAGTCCGGCCCGGTCAAGGTCATGCCGGGAACCGATTGACTGCTTGGGAACACTGGCAGTGGCTATTCTGAACCATACTGATTGCATCACCAAGAAGTCATAGGATAGGAAATATACACATACTGTACGAGGAGCCCTAAAGGACGAAGTGGTAGAACAAGGAAACATTGTTTTGTTGGCTTCAACGGGTGCTGATATGGAGCCCGAATATGCACACTCTACAGTGGCTATAAAGGCTCGAAAGTATATTGATTGATTATTGGTATTCAGATATGTGTCAAAAGCTGGAGTTGCAGTCTTCCTCATTGAACTCTTCCCACTGTGAAAAAAAATTTATCGTAAAATCGTGAACGCAATGCCTAGTACCTGGCCTTTATTTGATCCCATGTAACCCCAAACAAAAGAACGATAAACATAGAAAGAATGATCACCCCTAGATTGCTAACACCGGCGCAAAAGCTACTATAGTTTGTCCAACACCAGTCTCTAAAAAAACCTTGTCGTCATCTAAGCTCCTCAGTATGAGCCACATCGCGAGTGTCGCTACCGATCTCCGAACAACCCCAATCATCTTTTAGACAAGTTAGCTGCTATGAGACACTGATAGGAAGGTAAAAGTTTTAACCAGAGGCCACGTCATCAGCATCCTCGTCCTCCAGACCAAGACCCAAATGGTCAATGAAAGTTTTCAGCTCTGCGGTCTCCGTTAGTACCAACAGTCGGTCCAGGAAAGGCAAGATTCCTTACCGTCGAGCCTGTCATTATATTGGGTTTCGTCTAGCTGGGAATCTTTGCACCGCGTAAGGATTCTCCATGTGGCGGAGAAGGTGGTCTCATCGAGTGGTTGACGGTTGTGGGGAAATTTATTGACTATGAATTGAAACAGTCCGTTCGCAAGTTCCATTACTGCTCGCCGAATGATATCGGTCTCGGACAACGGCTCTTCGAATATAATTTGGTCAAGGAAATCTTCAACGGAATCCCGCACATTCGGATCGTGGTAAACAATGAGAGCAGGCGCCCAGAATCTAATACTCTCTATTATGGGAGGCTTGACGCTCCGACCTGGTGCGTGCAGAGGCCAAAGGTTCTGGAAGAATCGGAGATGTTCCATACCTCCAGTCAGGCCAATTGTTGGGATTTCCTCAGCAACTTTGGCAATGATCTCGGAGATATAAACCTGCGACTTTGTTGCCGCGACAAAGGCGAGGAGACACTGTAAATAGGGTGTTGCATGAACGGCAGGATCGACGGAAATACTGTTTAGTAATGTATTCTTCACCTCTTCAATAAATCCATGTTCAGCTGGAGCGCTGGGGGCTCTCAACATATCCGCTGTCATCTTTTCCATCGCTGATTGTGTTCCACTTAGTTCGAGGAGTTTCGTATACACAACCAACGCAGGTGGTATCCGAGGGGGGCTCCACTTGAAATAATAATCTTCAATTTGGGTCAGGGGCAATGGAGACTCTGCTATGCGCCTCTCACGAGCTTCGTCGCTTTTGCATGGCCGCATGAATGGAGAGCACCTTTTCATCAACTGGCAGAGGAGTTCAGCAGGTCGACCCGCTGGTAACCGCTGTTTGCTCATAATCTTGACAAAGTTTTCGATTCGGAGTTCTGCTCGTTTTGATGACCCAAGGTGATCAATCAAGATCATCTCGAGAAGCTTTCTCAGGATACCAACTTTGAGGAGATAATCTTTCTCATAGTCACCCCGCAAACAAAGATCAACCAAGAAGCCGAAATAGTCATTCCAAGGTTTAACACCTTGTTGCAAACCGAGCCATGCATCAGAAAAGCCTTTGCAGACAGTGTACAGCATTGTTTGTTCTCGTGAAATAGCGCTACTGTCATCGTCGTCTGGTATTCCATATAGTATCCAGTTGGTACGCCGTAAATGACCCAAAACAGATAGTATCATTTTCGTGACATATGAGCGGATAGCCATGAATGGGTTATCCAGAATTAGGCTGTGAATGATATGCGTTTCTGAAACCCACTCTAGAAAAGCCTTCGAACATTCCTCAGTCCGACAAGCAAAGCCTTCCATGGATGCGGCCAGTGATTCCCATCCTGGAAAATCTTTAACTCTTGTACAAATTTGCTCAAATACCCGCTGAGCAAGGTTAAGCACTTCCAGATCGCTTTCACCCTCAGATAGGTCAGGAGGAACTCTGGAACGTGCATCTACTAATTCCTTCACAAATGCAACATAATCGCTACTAAACATGCTATGTCGTTGGATAAGATCTTCGTTTTCCTTTAGGATTTCCATTCGAAGGACAGATGGAATTGATGATTCCGGCAATTGACTTGACCCGCACTTAGGTAAAGACGACGATCGCTGGTAAAAAAGCATGTAGGCACTGAAAGATTTCGGAAGGACATATCCTGTCGCTGATACACCATCACTGCCTCCATAGCAATTCTCTGGTATTGTCGAAGGATCGAAGAGGCTGACCTCTGAGTCGTTGAATTCAAACCAGCTTGGATTCTCTGCGTGTGATAAGCGATTTCGGATGTAAGAGTAATAATGGCCTGATTCAGCGGTCCCCGTATGAACCAATACACCGACCAGCTCAAACTCATCGGTATCTGAACTTCTGTCAATCCCCGATTCTACGGAACTAAGGTAATCAATGGTGTAAGGCTTCATATCTAACTTCGTGGGGAACTCGAAGCGATCGTTGATTTTGCTCCGGTGCATGGTCTGCAGGTCAAAGTCGAAGCGCTTCAAATGGCAGATGAAATGATCGGGGATATCTTTGAGACAGGTTCTGTTGAAGTTGGTTAAATTCTACACCATCTGGAGAAGAAGCCGGTCTCACCTCTTGACGGCATCAACAAGTCTATCACACGTTGTACAACGGTATTTGTTATCTGAATTGTGGTTAACACTATCGGAACTAATGAAGGGCACGTCAAACAAACCTCCCTCCATGATTTCTCCCTCCACGTATGCCTTCAAGCTTTCTTGAAGCGTATGTTTTCCTTTGATATCGCACTGAATAGCAGAAAACGGCTCGGTACGTTCGGATATATGAGAGCATTCGTTCGATTTTACTTGCTGGACAAGATGACCGCCATAATACGATCTGAACGAAGACTTTAGCTGAGATGACGGCATTTCGCTTTCGAGTCTGTCAAACAGAAGGTTGAAAAATTCGTCAACATCCATTTGGACATGCGGATCGATGGGGTCCCCAGCAAAGTCGCGAAGTGACTCCACCAAGTCCCTGGGTTCTATAGCCCTGGCAAAACCAATTTGCATTCGCGCAAACAAGGCTTTCAAGCAGAAGGAGCTCCGACATTCCTTATCCGAAGATTCGACAGGTAATCGCAACGTGAAATCCCGGAAAGATTGGTTCATAAATAACTGTGTCAATAGAGAATTTAAATAGCAGGTATTTGACAGGTTATGAACTCCAACTAGTCCTGTTGGAGCCCTTAACCATCTGTCGCGGTCGATCCAGTACTCATCAACCAATATACCATCTGACATTCCGTCAGTCCATCAAATTAAGGTAATTATAGGGGCTAATTACCATCCGGGAAAAGAGCGTTATTCAGGACTATAATTTGATCGAGGCTCTCTTGGTGGCTTATCACTAACTTTAGTGTGAGCTTGTAAAGTTCCGCGCGCGTTGTGTCATGGAGACACGGGATACGTTCCACCCCGGTTCCTGTTGTATGTGCATCCGGGAATAATAGGTTCTGCCATGTGTCTTCAAGATGTCTAGGTTCAAAGTGTCACAAAATGAAGGCGTAACCACGGTATATGCATAAACTTACTCCGTTCCTGGGGTTAATCCTCTGCGGCGCATAAAGTTGATGCAGAGTCCTAAAAGGCTTGTAAATCCAAGAACTACATTGTCCTCCATTGGTTGACCGATGACCTATTGGGAGGCATGAGCTGAATGAGAAGATAGAGTGACTCGAGGAACTGACCTCGGCAACTTGTCGAGAACGCAATTCGTTGAACCAACCATCAAAAAGTACTTCAAGATCCAGTGATTGGCAACCTGAAATTCCGAGAAATCTACTTCACTCAGCATTGGTATATCTCATAATATCGGTGGACTTACTCAAAAGTCACTGCAGCGGCCCGAAACAGCTGTTCTGAGTTTTCAGGAGTCAAACGGTCCCTGCATGCTAGAATATCGGACAAAATTGGCCAGAAATACTCGGCAAATTCTTGCGGACTAGTTTCACTTCTACAAAAAAATTCGGTATTAGCGAATTTACTATCCATGGCGAAGGAACTCACCGTGAAGGTTGGGTACATATGGCACTTATAGCTTCGCATAAACACTCACGAACCACAGAACGTAAATCACCCACTAAAGCTCGAAACACTAGTTTTTTGATGTCAGAGCCCTGTAAACACTGCAACCATACCTGCGGGCTGATTCGACACGACTCAAACAACACTTGAATGGCGTTAATATTGCATACATCCACCCCGGCCATGTCTGCATATGTTGAATCCATGCACGTCCAAATAATTGAGAATAAACATTTCACAAAGACGTCCGGATGAGGAAGAATATCCATACACATACCTTGCGGTATGGGTTCTGAGCATACAAATAAGCTCAGAGAACTATTAGAACAGGGCGATGAACAGGACGACGCTACCTTGAAGTATGACTTTCAGCCGTTCAAGAAGTTCCTTTGCTACGGCAACCCGGGTCTTGAACGTTTGATTTGGATGCTCGATGGCCCCGCCAGTCAACGCCTCGCACAATCGTGATACGCAGGTTCGTAAAAATGGCATCATATCATCCTGGAAGGGGATTAGAAGACAACGGCAACGCCATCAATAAAACATACCTGAACAGCTTTCTGTTCTTCAAAGCAATGCCGTAAGGCAAAAAGTGAGTAGAGGCTTTTGTACGGCTTATCTGGAGGAAGTATCTCCACGGACGGGGTGTGAGGATCGAGGAGCTGTCGCTTTACCAAGTCATTTGGAGAGAAATTATTCAAGAATGACCATGCCTATGTCTCATCAGAAACGGTTTTGACGGTCAACAAGTAGAAGCCACACAAACCTTGACCGATAATAGCTCCGGAAGCTCAAGAAGAGTGTATAAAGCTTCAAAATGTCGCATGATATCTGGTTGAGCGGGTCCACCAGTGTGGTTTGCGATGGCTTGCGCAGCGTTTGTCCCCGTTAGGTAAATCACGACGTCTGATTTATGTCGAACGCCAAGATCCTTTAGGGTTTTTGAAGGCTCATCAGCAAGCTTCAGCTCTCTCCCGGATAAAATGATCCGATGCTTTGCAGCGGTGATCATATAAACTTGACAATGCAAATCATATGCCGTATTTAATGAGCCAATTTGAATGGGGTGCACCTGTAAACTACTTATCAGTAAAGCGATGAATGAGGGTTATGATGGATTACCTACCGTTTGGATTCCGGTCACGCACAAGCGAAGTGTTATGTCGAGAGGTTCGCCCTTCAGCGGAGACGTTTCCCCTTGATTCCCAGACACATAATACGGGCGACTCCGAAACCCTCTGACGAATTCATCCAATAGATCTAGCGTTCGATGGTATTTCCGGGTGATTTGATGAATTTCATCTGACAATAGACCATCGAGAGACATCTCGTCGCCATCGCCACTGCCCAGTTTTGAAAGCCTTTCTCCGGTCGAAGTCAACAGTTCGATACAGCGGTTAACAATTGCAACATGAGTCGCTTCAACAACATGCGAAGGGCAACGGGTGATTATAGACGACTGCTTGAATTAGCGTTAGGATTATAGATTCGAAGGTCAGGTATTACATCAAGGTAAACATTGACAAGAAATGCGATCGTTGAAGCTGCCAATTTCTCATCATTCGAGTCTAGAATGATGCGCCACAGTTGCTCAACACCTGCAATTTCAATTACTTTGGCATCGTCTTCATCCATCAGGGTCTAGTGGGGAGGAGTCAGCTAGGTACGCAGTAAGGCGAGCCAACGAATACCTCAGGTTGCGTTATCCGGTTGAGATACTCCAAGGATTTCTTACAAAGATCCAATACAGAGGGAGAGAAATAAGCGCAGTCCAAGGCAGGGAAAAACTCGCGGTAGACGATGTCCAGTAGTGGATGAGGTTCCTGTGTGTCAATTAGACACTGATTGAATGTGTAGATGAGATTGATGGGGAGAAGTACGTCCGGTGAACTAAACAGATTGTAGAATTCACAGCCTACGTCTCGTTCTGAAGATCCCAGGGCCTTCTCGCCGACTAGATACAACCACAACTGTGCATGTAGTTCCTTTGAGAGACATTTTGGTGATAGAAGAAGCATCAAAGTCAAAAGTTCGAGGCGTAACTTTAATTTGCGCGTTCTCGGGATTGTCTCGACAGATCGATGCCCCTCTACGAATCCCACCAGCTCGGAAACGAGCAGGGCCGCAAGGTCAAATTTATCGACAAGGTACTCGACATCTTCCGGTGCTGTAGGACTATCTGCTCTGAGATTACGGGGCCTACGCCCTGTGGTCCTGTTAGCAAGGTTAAGTTCGGGTGTCAATATAACATACGTAGGAAAGCCAAGATGACACTGGTGCTGCCAGTCGCACTTCCGTTCATGGCTCGGATATCATCAACACATCGGTCCAGAATCCGTCTTCGTACATTGCCCTCAGGCCCGAACTCCGCCAGGCCAGTTAGCTCTTCGTTCACTTTATCGAATATGCCGAGTGCTTGTGCATTTTCATCGTGTTCGGAAGCAAGTCTCATGAGTCTAATCAGCATCTCGTAGGGATCTGGACCCAATCTCATCATCTCCTGTGAAATGCGTTAGATATAAATTCCTTGAGCAGTTGAGTGATTCATCCCACCGTCTCGGCTCTCTGTCGGGGATCAGAGGCATAGCACTTTCGTATTCGATCTCCCAAATAGCCCACAAAGGACATCATGCCTGAATCAAACGAGGTGAATGGCAAGCATGATATCCGCCGACTTATAGAACAAAGGAGATCCTGATTCATGACAGATAACATGTCTTGATGCATCTTCAAAGTGGCCTTGACAATGCGCGGGTCTTTGTTGTCTACCACCGGCTGCCAGAGACAATCTAGTAGGTCTTCGGTTATTCTTCTATTGACTACAAGAAAGGCAGGCACATTTCCACTCCGGTAAATGAGCTCAGAGTGCGATTCCGGCCCCACGATATACTCTAAAACCCTGTTCTCAATGAGAAACGCAACAAGGAACCTGCTGACAGCGTTTTAGCTACACAATCCAGGTTGCAGCGGATGAAGAGGAGACAGAACCTCAGAATGGGGGCATCCTCCCAAGTGCGAACATGGTATTCTTTCCAAACTGCCAAAAGAGTGTCTGTCATTGCTACTAAGCCGCGCAAGCGAATGTCCATTCTACTGGTGCAAAGCATCTTATAATAAAAAGGGAATTTGTGTGCCCATTCAACAACCAACATAAGAGACTTGGCCTTAGGCTCCATGTAACTGTTGCTTTTCGAGAGACACTCGCGAAGTTTGGGTGACAATTTGGGGTTGGTAGGTTGTAAATGATGTATCTGCGCGGCCAAAGAACTGAAGTCTTCCAGACGACCCAAGAATTCCTTTATGTCGACCGCCTGTACATGTGACTCTAAAATATCAGAGAGTGCTGCCTCCAAAATTGCCCAATATTCTGTGATGTGCCTCAGAATTTTATTCTTGATATCAGCCGCGGTAGCCATTTGCAGCGTTTTCAAAATCTGCAAAGCTACCGAGCCGAGATGTTCAACCAAAGAAGGCTGTCGTGGTTGTGATGGTATTCTTTCATAAACAATAGCCGCAAGCGATTTGAACGAAGCCAGAAATCCCTCTGGTCCAACAAAACTGCGAATAACATCAGGAAATGTGTCTGTTATATGAAATCCCGCGTGATTTATGATCACGTAGAGATGTCCTGATCGCAACATGGAGTTAATTGTGGCGAGATACGCTTCCGCAAAGAGTTGGATTTCTTCCTCCACCGGTATGGTGGCTAGTTTCGAAGCTTCATACTGAATAATCAATGCTGCCAACCGAACAAAATTTGCAAAGAACTGCGTAATATGTCTGAGGCCATCCCTTTCGTAAAATACTGCATCAAACGGCATTTCCCGTGTAAGTAGATTCTCCACCAAAGTGGGAAGACTTTCACATAACTCGCTCTGGCCTAGAAATAGGTGTTCAAAGCGGCTCGGATCGACGTTTACCGCAGAGACAAATCTGGATATAGCAATACTTATTTCTTCTAGCTCCCGTATTGGGCACTCGCTCTTCTCGAACGCGGTGGCAATCCGGTTGAGCACATCCCCGGAATCCTCACTGTCATCTATAAAATCAGACGAATCAGTGCCCGGGTCCATTTGTTTGATGTGATACGACAGGTCCTCGTTCACATCCATCTCTACTTCTTCAACTTCCGGACTTGTGCTACGCAAGGTATGGCTGTCGCTGTCCCCATCGGAATGAGGTAACTCCGGTGATTGTGATAATGTCCGTTTAAGTGCGTCATGAGATTTAAAGTCTGGTTCAACCGGTATATCTTGCATTTCTCCATTGCCGGTTTGAGCTTGAGGTGCACGAATCTGGATAGTTCTACTTGCTTCCGGAGCGGCTTCCAGAGTAGATTCAGTCGTTGATTTGGTACTACTTTCAACAACGGGAAGTCGCGGTTCGCTGCCGTCACTTGCATCAGAATGGCGGAGTTGGGGTGAAATCGCCTGGATTGTTATCGAGATAAATTAGCCCATTTCCTAGCTCTGGAGCCACACGGAATATGTTGGTGCGGGTCGTATAATTACCAAGTTCTCTCTCTGTTCCTCTGAGCCTGCCATAACCGCGGGGCGCTTTCTTGGCCTTGTCGTATCGTTGTCGTCGGTAGAGTTTCTGCGAGGTGCTGCAGGTTCATCTAGCATGTCTCTGGAGTTGTTGCTGCCAGGGCTGACGGGATCCAGAACCATGGAATTCGTGTCGGACTCTCCATTCTGATCCATGGAGTTACCAGGAAAATGACAAGGACCACCTGCAGTCTTAGCAGCCAGTAGCTCGATCAGCAGTTCTAGATTAGTGGCAAAAAGATGGTGGTTGTCTTGGATATGAATGTCCTGACGCTTCTAGTGAAAGACCGGGTGTTTTTGTTGTTGCGGGGTGTGTGTGTGAATATCTCACTTCAGACCGATAGCTAGAGGTTGAGTACTTAAGTAGGTAAGTAGTTTGACGCAGTGACGAAAGACGGCGGCGAGGCAGGGATAGGTACTTACAGTACTTAAGTACCTAGGCATATATGAGAGTAGCTAGTGGGTAGAACTAGTGGAAGGCTGAAGCCAAGAGACAGAAGATACCAGTACTCTTCAGTAGGAGGGTAACTTTGTCCTTAGTGAGCGAGCTCTTGACGGTGGGATGAAGTTTGACCCCGCTTTTCTTAGCCACACTTTGAGAATGTTGAATCTTGATATGATAAATGCCTAAATTACGAGCGGTTAGACACCTACAACTTAGAGTTCAATTAAGCATGACAAAGTGCTTTACTAATTAAGAGGTTTGCTGCTGAACAATGCTAGATCGAATGGAGACATCTAAAAGCTCCTCGATTCCTTCTATAAATTGCGAGCCGTGCCAAATGCTCAAACATGCCAATTTGTACCTAAGTACTCCACAGATCAAACATCGACGACAATCGTTCATCCTCTGTTTTCTCCCAGTTTGCTCTTCCGTACTCTAGGCTAGCACCAGTCTTTTCATGCATAATGAAAGCAACAAATGGGGCATCGAAGAAACACTGGGGAACAACAATCAACACTATCTTACGACAGACAACACGTTGACTAAGGTCAAGACGTTGATGAGCCAATCGATTGATAGGTAGGAGAAGCGCAAAAGAAGAGACATAGGGAAGGCAAAGCAACCAAATGATATTCTTGAGATTTATGTTCGGGGAGTTACTAGTGGAGGGTGTAACTGGAGATATATACGTAGGGTGACGGGAATTTGATTGTCACATAGCGGAAATAGATTTCGCTAGAAAAAAGAAACCGTACAAAAACCATTACAGAACAGCGCCACAAGTAAAAAAAGAACCAAATACAACACTGATACAGTGAAATACAGAAACAAATCCCAAAATCCCTAGGAGACAAAACCGAAGAATGAAATGATGAACGCGCAACAGACACCAAGGCTAGACTAGTGACAAGTTAAGCATCCAAAAGGGGAGAGAAAACATCGCACAAATGGTTATCGATACACTTGAGGTTGATTGGGAAGCACTGAGCGCCTTGTATGATTCGGAGGTGGCTGGCGGCGATGGGCTGAACCTTGAGGACCATTGTTGTGCGTTGGGCCCTTATGTGGAGCAAAAGGCTGTTGCCGCATCTGCTGTTGAGCAACACGTAATTTTTCGGTTGCCATATCCTTCTTTTCCCGTTCCGATTTGATCTTTGCTTCCCTTGCAAGAACTAGATGGCACCATCCTCGTGAATCCGGAACGTGTCCGATAGTCTCACCTAGTATTTTGAGCCAGCCTTGCTTTTCTTCCGATGAGTCGGCATAGAAATCGATCACTTCGCCATTGGCGAACTTGACTCGGAAGCCTTCCTCGACAAACATATACCCCTCTTCATCTTCAGAAAATCCGGACTTCCTCCGAGTTTTTCCAGGTCCAGCCACCGTGTTTTCGACCAAGGTTTGACGGTCATTAATGAGCTTTACTGCTTTGCTCAGGTTGATTGTTGCTCGGGGCTGACGAGTTTGCTCGTGGTACGCTGTCAACCGTGCACCTTTTAATTTGAAATATCTTCGACGCCAGAACTAAAGAAAAGTCAGCAAGTACATGGCTATCGGAATTGCAAAAACTTACTGGACAATCACCGCCTTGCTGTGAGAGGTTACCTTCCCACTCCCGGCCCATTATTGATTCAGCTTCTCTCAATTCTCGAATAGCAGTGTTCATACTCTTTGGGAGATCCTTCTGTAGTAGCAGTATAAGTACTGAATTTAATGCATTAATAGAACAAGGCAACTCACGTCTGAAGCGGATCTTGGCTTTGGTACGAATAATAGCTGCACCTCGAGTTTACCAATTTTATATGGTGCTTTCCGCGCAGGCTGCAAGCCGGCCTGCATGCCTTTCTTACTCTTGATACTCGCAGTATCGACGGCCCATTCATTAAAACAATGGATATCAGTAGTAAGTGGCCTTCCATACGCTCGACTTTCGAAGTCCTTCAGGGATATATAGGACCTAGCGAAAGATCCATCGCGGGCGACCAGACCATGCAACAAATCCCATGCCGTCGCTGGGGCTGCCTCTTGCGATTGCTGCCGTTGCAGTTGCTGGTGTTGCAGTTGCTGAAGTGCTTGTTGTTGCTGCATTTCTAGCGCCTTTCTCTTCTTTTGCGAAGAAAAGACCTTGCTGAATGTAGATTGCTTCGGCTTGAGTTGCTTCACAACGGGTGATTTGGTTGCAGTTTTAGGTGGTGACTGGGGAGGCTGCTCTAACTTCGTTTGCAGAGTTAACTGGAATTCTAACTCATTAAGAACAACTCTGAACGACATTAGTACAAACATCAGGTATCACTCGGGTCAACTCACAACTCAAATTCCTGACCGATGGGAGCATTCTTTCCAAGCTCGAGCCAAGATGTTGTGACACAGTGTAGACCATTGTCAAGAGTTAAGCAGAAATAGGTAGGTTGTCCTTGAGGAAGCGGGAGCGATAGATCTTTCACGCCGATAACCTTGACAAATAATCTCCCTCTTTCCACATTGTCGCCTTCTGCTGACCCAAGGCTCGATCTGCCTGCCTCACTGACGCTAGGGAGTCTAGTGCTAGTAACGCCCTCTCGTCCAGGTAGCGGTGGCACAGGCCCTGTTGATGGCCGCCTGCGCATTCCAGCCAGTGAATCACGTTGACTACGTCTTCGATGCGTTGATCTCCACGGCTCTACAGACCAAGATTGGCCGCGAGCATGTCCATGTCCGGGACGCTCTGGGGTTGGGTTCTTTTCGTCCTCAGGGTCCCGGTTCGACGCATGAATAACCTTTGTGTTTTGTCTCATCAAATAACCGCGCTGTAATCAATCAGCACTAATCCATTTCCAGCGTTTGAAGGTAATACCTTTTGTTTTTCTATAACACGATCAAATTCATCGTTCAAATCATCAAGCTTCAAATCGAACTCAAATTCGCCTAACGCAGGAAGCGCCGTGGATACTTTCTTTTTCCTTGGACCAGATACCCTCCTTCTAACAGCTTCGCTATCTGACTGGCCATTTGCAGTAGAGTCACCATCTAATTCCTCCCCGTCGCTGCTATCTCCCGTGCTTTCACCTTCACTCCTGTAGCCGGTTGGTATCCTAGGAACTGGAGGGAGACTTTGATCTCCACTAACATGTCGTCTGGCAGCCGCCATTGCTTGCATGTCAGCGGGTGTGGCGCTAGCCCTAGTTTTAAGTTTACCACCAGGAGCACGGATCGTCGCGATTGACTCGGCAACTGGAGAAAGAGACCGTGTGCTAAGTGCCTTTTCGACTTCTTCGTGAACCTGCAGCATCTCTGCTCTCACATCACCTCTAGCCTCGTCGTCATCGTCATCGTAGTCATCGTCATGTTCATACTCTTCCTCGTCGCCATCTGAATATTCGACCTTGTGCCTTATAACAGAACCGGTGTCTGATCCGTCGTCGAAAATTCCATCTTCATGTGCTTGTGCGAAGAACTCCCTCGCGGTAGTAGTCGACGGAGCATCCACCGCCTTGGCTTCTGGCGGAGGCGACGGCGTCATGAATTGTGTAAGGCCTAGACCGTCTTGCATTAAAGAGGAGAAGTCCGGGAGACTAACCCTTGCATCTTCGTGTATCTGCAAGTCGGAGAGTTTATTCCCCAGCTCGGATTCTGGCTGGGCGGTCGCAGTGCTTGCGGGACTACTAGGAACTGGAGTGGCACCTTGCCGAGGGGTATCGGGCTGATCCTCTTCATCTCGGTCACTATAGTTCGATTCCTGGTCACCGTCGTCGTCATACACTGACGCTTCCGACTCAGTGACTAGGGAAGGGTCTGGGGAGCGAGTTCCAAATCGAGAGGCCGGTCTCTCGGGAACGTTCTGGATATCAGGAACAGCATAAACATCCATATCATCATCGTCGATGGGCTCTTGTTTGATATAAACCTCATCTTCATGCTCAAGTATCGACGAAGAATAGTACATATACTGTGCACTGTCTTGACGTTCCCTATTCTCGTCAGAGTGAGAATTTTGGAGTCTTCGCTCCTCGACTTGGCGACGGATTGATTCGCGAGATAGTTTTGTTGGCTCGTAGTCGGAGACTGACTCGTATGTGCTCGGGTTGCTGTCGACATCGGGTTCGCGATTGGAATTAGGAGACGATTCGTCGCGATCAGACGTGGCGCCCTCCTGTAGAAGCGCCGAATCCACGTGTTCCTGTTCTGCTACTAATACATCCTCTGTTGGCGGTTTGTTCGACGCGATTCCAAGGCCTTCATGAAACTCAATTCCTCGACGAGACCTACGTCTATCAGTGTTTGCATCATAGCTTAGGCGGCGGGCCGGGGCATCGCCGCCCATCATCCGTCTCATTCGCTCTTCCAAAGGCATCGCCGCCTGATTCTGTAACTCTGCTTTGGTGAGTGGAGGGGTTGGAAGAGGTCGAGCGCCGGAAGGGCTAGTACTATCTGCACGCGAGAGGCCAGGAATTGGCGGTAATGGTCGACCGTTTGGCGAGGGTGTAGATTGGAAAGGCTCCTCATGGTCGTGATGTGGCACGGGCTCTGGAATCATCCTCCAAGCATCCGGTTCAATTACTGGGGTATTCTCCAAATCATCCTCATCTTCATACTCGTCGGAGTCGTACTCTGCGCGGGGCGATCCATCGACAGATGGATCCGGTGTAACTAGTTCGTATTCTAGTACATGTGGCTCGTCCCTATCCCAGCTCACAGATTTTGGTCGGCGAGTGGGATTACGGTTGAGGGAACCATCTTCATCGTAAGAGTTTGTCTTATAGGACGATAGCAGCGATGATTTAGTAGGGGATGTGCGATTGGGGCTGCTCAAGATGGAAGTAAGAGGGTTCGTCGGTGGTGTGGAGGCTCTTGGAATCGAATCCCTCTTTGTAGGGGTTGATGGCAAAGGAATTCGTGATCGATCGCGATCCGTAAAGGTGCCCCGAACTGACCCAGTACGGGAAATTCCAGGAACATTGGATGGTGACGAAACTTGGCCGGGATGGAAGCTTGCCGGTCGTACGATCTTTGAGTCGGCCTTGTTGAAGAGTTTGCTGTTGTTTTGAACGCGGGAAGCTCGCTTCAATCTTTCTATCGAAGATCTGCGTGCGACACTCGGTGAGTTATCCCTGGATGCTGGCTGGTCTCGCCCCTGCCAGAATGTCCTTGGTGATGCGTTCTTTCCGGTAGATGAGGGACTAGGAAAAGGGGACGAAGAGAGTGGATCATCATTGTCACCAGCACCAGCCTGGGAACGTACGAATCAGTGTTGCTATTGCGAGGTAGACGGGGGGAGAGAGATCTCACTCTACCGGCGCTATTTCGCCTTCCTTCCATGGGACTAATATCAGACAAAGGACGACCAAAGGGTGGAAGTGGGAGCTGTTCTGCTTCAGATTCTGAGTCTGATGTGTTGCTCTTGTGAATTCGCAACGGGGTTATCTAAACTTGTGAGCAGCTAATTTACAACAGTCGCATCACGAGAGGCTGGAAATTCAATTTCACTTACATCTGCGCCAGACGCTGAGGGCATAATGCCGGCAGTAGTTTTGGGGGTGTATTTTGGCGCTACTCACTGTCGCTCTGCCACGTCGATGTGAGCTTGTACGGCGTTTTCTGTGAGACCGACAGCAAGACGCAAGATACAGTTGGAGGGAATATAGCTGTCAACGCGGGGACACCAGCTGTTATGTCTTGAAACTATTGTAGAAATGAGTGTAGGCGATATGGAATATGTAATGAGAGTAAGAATGGGATACCGGCCGGGTGAAACTGATCCAGAGAAGAGAAGGGCGCGGGTGTGAGGAGGGGCGGGAGGAAGGGAGGGAGGATTCGGAGGAGGGTAAAATGGGAAGGGCTTGTTGGAGGTGAAAATGATAGGTGGAGCGGGGTGAGAGATCTGGGGCTAAGTTACTTATGCGGGATACGAACCAGATATTTTCGGCTGGGATGTAGTGGCTTTGGGAGTTGGAAAACCAATGCCGGTAAACAAACACTCATCGCCGCCACAGCAGGTGTTGTCTTGACAACGTCGCGGCCGATCAATCGCTGCTTTTGTGCATGACCACCCTCGTTTCTTGTTTGACGAAATCGTACAGGGATATACCTACTGCCCAGTGTACCAAAATACCAAAACATGATTGGATCGGGAAGTTGCTGCTGCATCCAGAGCAGATAGAGTGCTCTCTGCAGTGTGCAGCACATACTAGAGCAGGTGCTGGATGCCTCGCAGCATAAACAACACGCCTGGGCTTATCAGCCTCAGCTTCTACGTTCCATCCTGGCCTTGGTGTTTGTGGTAGAGTTGCTGCCACACCGAGGTAGAATGTAGGCTGATTCTACTCTATTACAATTGAAACAGAAGTAGAGCTCCTCGCACATTAGGTTGAGTAGAGTTGATAAGTTAATGCTATCAAAGCCAAAACCTCACCTATAAACCTTTTTCACAATCCATAGCATAACAAAACATGGCAGATCAGTCTGGAAAACAACTGACAAAAGGAAAATAATCCTTCAACCCAAACACGCCTAGGCACTCATGCATGCCCTACGCGATTGCCCTTTGCCGAATTTCAATTGCGCAAGTGCAAGCTTACCATTTCAGATCAACGGCATGACGCAGCACTCGGTGCGGTAGATCGACGCTAGTTTCATACTACGGAGCTCTAATCATCACGTTCCATGATTTTCCAGCGCCGTTGAGCCGCAACCTGGTGAAAAAAACCCTCCACTAACAAGCCTCACAGATTGGTATGATGACATCCCCCCAGTCGGCAGGTGCGATTTTTAATATGTCTTAGGTTGCGCAAGTGCTTGCTCTGTTTCCTATCTGCCATCGACGACAATGTTGCGACTATTCTCGCAGTGTACTCGATGCTTTCATCAAGCTGACTGTATCTGGACTACATCCTCCATATTTGTGCGAATATGAGTGGCGGCCTCAGACCAAAGAAGCGGCACTCTCGTCATGTCCTTTCAAGCAAAGTTGCCTTTAATGATAGGAAACGGCAAAACACTGACGATTTTTCCGCCCGTGGTCTTAATCGACGGACAGCAAACATATCACTTGATATCCTAGGAAGGAACCAAGCAGATGCCAAAACCAAAGGCAAAAACAAGGAAATGGGAGGAAAGGGGGAAGGAAAGGGAAAAGCGCCGCGGGAGATGAAACACATGAAGATGCACCAGGCACTTACGAATGTTTCCCGCACAACTCGAATTGTCGCGCGCGAACGAATTCAACCATTGGACTCATTCGACGATTTCAAACTACTTCCCTCGGTCAGAGAGGCTATCATTGCTGAGGCACTCGCGGGCCTTGCAACGGTGGTACCGACCGCAGTGCAGAAACTTGTCATTCCCGCTTTACTAGGGCAAGGATTGGGCCGTGGAGGGACGGGTTCCACTGTCGCTGGCAGAGCGAAACTACAATCATATCTAATTGCTGCAGAGACGGGATCAGGTAAAACGTTGGCATACACTGTTCCTCTTCTGGATTCCATCAAACGTCATGAATTGGACGAAGCAGAAGCAGCGCGGCAGGCGGAGTTGCTGAAACCCAATCCTCCGACTAGCTATGGCCTTGATATACCAGTGGTGGAAAAGAGCGAGCTCAATGGTAAACCAAGGGCCATAATCTTGACTCCAACCTCGGAATTGGTAAATCAAGTTGGAGAGTTGGTCAAATCGTTTTCACATGTGGTGAAGCTTCGCACCGCCATCATCTCCCGCGATTTCTCGGCAAGAGTCATCAAGAACCGGCTTTTTGGAGCGCCAGTTGATGTTGTCGTCTGCACACCACACTTGCTCAATAGCTTGACAGAAGTAAATCCGGCTCTATTTTCAAGATGCACCCACATTGTAGTAGATGAGGCCGATTCTTTATTTGATAAGACTTTCTCGCCTATCACGACGGCACTCATCACTCGGTGCGAGAACCTGCAAAAGTTGATACTATGCTCTGCTACAATTCCACGTTCCCTCGATGCCCGGCTTCGCAAATTGTATCCGGACATGAAGCGTCTGGTCACCCCCAATTTACACGTTGTCCCTCGACGAATACAACTCCAAGTGGTCGACTCGGACGATGAACTGTACCGCGGAAATAAGAACTTGGCATGCGCTGATACACTGTACACCATTGCCAAAGATGGCACAGAAGTAGGGTTTATGAAGAAGGTTATCGTTTTTGTTAATGAGCGCGAAACTGCGACTGAGCTTGCAAAATATCTTCGTACCAAGAGAATCGATGCCATTGATTTCACCCGGGACAGTTCGGATCGTGCTCAAGCCGAAATCTTGGAGTTATTCACTCGCGAAAAACAAGAAGTTGACGGTGATTCCGTCGGGAGGCAGAGAATGAAGGTCTTGGTAACTACAGATATCACAAGTAGAGGCGTGGATACCAAAACGGTGAAGAATGTCATACTTTACGATAAGCCCCATAGTGCGATAGATATGATTCATCGTATTGGGAGGACGGGACGGATGGGACGGAGAGGGAGAGCGGTGATATTGGTTGATAAACACACCAATAAAGGCTGGATAAAGGATATCAAGACGTAGGTTTTTGCGCTTCCGACTAATTTGATGCACTACTAACTGGTTCATAGGGCTATGCACATGGGTGGGCCTCTCATTTGATAGCGCAGGATCCCAAGACTTGTTTATCGTTGTTCGCCATGTTATACCAGAGAAATATTATACCGCAGCGCCTACTTAAACCCGGGATTCTTCTGTCAAGTATACCAGCAACTGGCTTACAAGAACGTGGGCCTCGAGATATCCCAATAATTCAACGTGCTTTGTCTCAAACCCATATTTCCACTATCAACAACCCTTCAGCTTGCTGTCCAAATCAGCGCCTGATGAACTATCTATTTCATCATCCCTCCAAGCATTTCTGCTACACGCGGTGAAGCGCGCCTAATGGATACCAACTTTTCAAGCGAACAAAATTCGAACAATGCTAGAGCAGGCGCTAGCAGTCATCATTGATTGGGCACTTTGATGTTTCTAGCAGATTATTCACGAGTCTACTCTTGGTTCCGCGTTGAGTTCATCAAATGCTAACTATAGCTACTTCCCTCTATTCTATTCGGATAGAGCATTGTAGTGAGACGAAAAAACCACGCCCAGAGTTGCTACTCTACCACAGAGTAGTAGTTTCCAATTAGCTCAGCCTTTACGCATTGCTCTTGCCCATGGGGCCATGGCTATCAGTTTATTCTTAGCTTACAAGCTTTAGGAACCCTTATTAAAAGGAAGGGTCAAAGGGTTCTTTGATCAAATTCATCATGTAGCCGGGAGTGATCGTTTGAGATCATCACAATGATGAACTGGTATATTTGGGAAGAGCATCCACTTCAACATCAATCCCAACCAGGTGATTAAAATAAGGCCCAAAGACACTCCAGGCAGAAATCTCGCCGCTCAAACTCCATTCCACCCGGGAAATATAAGCTAGCAATGTTTCGCCGCTCGCTTCACGCCATTTCCTGGCGAATCGAACGTTCACCCGCCCAGGTACCAAGCTCTTACTTGTCCCAGCTTGCAAGGCCAGATGAAAGCCGAAGGACATACTTCCAACCTGTTACTTTTGTATAGAGAGAGGATGATTTCGATTCTATTACAAGAATCATATATGTATGGGTCCGAGCGAAGGAGCCTGGACCAGCACCAGAAGAAGTCCTACGGATTAGGGTAGGGCTGCTCTCACACGCACAAACATCTATTTACAGTAACACTTACCCCTCTTGATATGTACTGTATCAAGACATAAACTCCGTATAAACCTTATAAAACCAGTAAAAAGTACTCAACCAATGTCACGGTGGTGGTCGAGTGATAAAAGATATTACATATATATCAGAAATCAGGATCATATATCAGCATCTTAACCATCTGAGTTCTAGAGTGTATATCAGACTGTATATAGACCATAGATTTCAATATAGATATGATAAGAATTAACAGCTATGTATATATATAAAGTAACAGATTATGAGTTTGGTATTTGTGGGTAAATAGACCCTTATGTATGTGTAGAAGTGAATATTATTGGTATTTGAGCTGAAGTCTTGCTAGAACTAATGATATGAGTATCCTGCAGAGCCATACTATTTCAGCAGAGCTGCACCTTAATATGTCCAGAGCAATCCATTTACACCACAACCATCTCCAATCATTTGCAAGGAACTACTTGAAGAAACAATAACACTCTGATCCAAAACACATATGCCTCTGCAATATCCCTCAACCATCCAAATGCAGCAAAAAGGGTTTCCCATCTTACTACCATGACAGAGAAACAAACAAAACACCAAATTCTCAAAAGAAACTTACTTTTTATGTTTTTTTTAATACCACTTTTCTGTTTATCTTTGGCCACCCACATTTTCCTTTCCAATACTGCTTTACCATCTCCTTTGCTTTTGTTATATTTGCCTCTGGCTTCCATGTGTTATTCTTCTTGTTCAATCTCTCTGATTTCACTTTGTATTTCCCACTGATTCTATCAGATATTACCCTGTAATTTGTTATTGATTTGACAATATAACTTGTATTTACATGGCTTGTCTGAACCAGTAGAGGCAGTAAATATCAGATGATCCTAGAAATGACCATACAGTCAACCTTGAGCCAGCTAATGAAAACAGTATTATGTGTCTACAAAATAATAATGTTAGGGGTTTTCCCTTATCATGTGTATGAGGTACATTAGGCTTAGTCTCCCAGGCTCACCAATGATGTCTTCTGTCAAGCAGTCGAGAATACACCACTGAGGATGTCTACTAATGAGTAAGTGGAAGGCCCAACATAGCCGGGTGAAATCCCCATAATATTCCAAGCTTCAATACCGCGTGTCAGCGGAGTGGGCTGGCTAACCCATGCGGAAACAATACGCACACTCGATCAGACAGTAACTGAGGGGAAACCTTTGGTGCTGACTAAGGCATGGGACACCCCAAACCATACTGCCGAAGAAAAGTAAGTGCCTTACAGGGTCCTTAGGGTCAGCTGTGCGTTACGGATTGAACCAGTGTTACTTCATATCAAAATAAATACTGGAATAAAACTATATTCAGATCTGTATGCAGCTCCCCAAGATAGTTGGACGAAAGATATTATCTTAGTATGCAGGACTTTGCTATCGCTCGAGTGAAATATTCAATGGAGATAAGCTAACTGCGCCCCAGTAGTTAATTCTACCTAAAAGATCAGTATTCTGATCTAGACTATCGAACCCCAGCTCTGTTGCGTTTGTTATGCGATGACTGAGAGAGCGCACCCTCAATGAGGAACACGAATAAGACACGATGACACTAGATACGTGGCAAAGTATGGGTTGGCAGTTTATTAAATCTTTGATCACTATTCTGCTCATGAAGACAAAAGATGATTTATACGAAGTAATGATCCAATATGTGCGTCAGCAATGTCACCATAAATGCAGGATAACCTTTGGGATACCTGGTGGGGGCTTAAGCAACCATACGATGTCAAACAGAACTCTCCACAACTACCTACCGAGATTGGCTCCGTTGCAACGATTGGTCGTTATGTGAATACCCACCTTGGTAGATTAAGTGATATTGAGATAGTACTATACACACACATCATAGTTTCAGAGAAGTACCATCATGCCTCACTGATCTACCTCTGATGTGGAAATATTCACCTATAAATGACCAAAAAAACCTCCAGATTGAAGAAAAAATCAAGCTCTAGCAGCAATCGACAGTCAGAACACAACAGTGGAAAACCACCTGAAATATTATTAAGTTTTTAGCTTAAGAATATCTATTATACATGTTCCAATACTCTCTTGAAGACATATCTGTTCTTAATACCCATTACCTTCATCACTTTTGTCAAACTGACACCCATCTTGTTTTCTTGATATTCTTCCTTCAATACCAAAACCTCTTACACGACTATATCCACTTTGTGCAAACAAGCGAGTTATCCTCACAAGCCTATCTCGACGAGTCTTCTGAGAACTACCCATAAGACTCCTACAGCTTCAAAGATAGGGGCCATGCTCTGCAAATGTCCGTATACTTTCACATATAGACCCGAATAGAACGAACTACGATTGTGATTCATCTCTTCCACTCTGTTCCAGTCATCAAACTCAGACTAGATCCGCAGCAGCTGCATTGATATCGGTCAGTATCTATTTACGCAGGAGCACCCCCATAACAAATAACGTATTACCCATAACTGACCCTGTGCCATATAACTTACCATAATCTCCGGTAACCGCCATAATGCCAGATAATGCAAACAGACCCAAGCCCATTATGGATAACTAGGATAATACACCAGTAATACTCCCATAACATACCATAACTTGCAGTGATATTTCGACCTTATCGCTGATTCATGATATATCTTTCGATGCAATAGCCAAATACTCAGGTTTTGGTATGCCTCAGATACCAAAAGTCTCAGTGCAATCATTGTAGCATGTTAAAGTTCTCGGGTATACTGCCTGTGATACTGTCGAACCTCATGGTCGCTTCTCAGAGGCTGTTGGTATGATGGCTGGAATTTTGTCAAACCTCACAGTCATATGTAAGAGTCTGCGGGTATGATAGCTGTGATACAGTCAGACCTTACAGTTGCCTCTCAGAGTCCGTGGACATGATGGCTATGATCTTGTTAAATCTCATTGTCGCTTGTCACAGTCCACAGGTATCATGGTTATGACCATATCAAACCCTACAATAACTGCATATTTAATCATCATATATGCTATTTATTCATTATCCAATTATATGAGCTTCTATTTTCAAGTTACCACTCTGATACTCTCACAACTCTGACATAATCACTTTTGAAACTCTGACATTCCCGTTCTTATAACTCTCACACGCTCACAAAGAAGTGGGCTTGTAAAGAGATGGAGAGATACACAAGATGGCTGTCACATGAGCATGGAAGGAGATTAACGAGATGGCTGTCAAGCGGGCTTGCAGTGATTGACCAGGGACTCAAGCAGGATGGAGAGAGATTGACGAGATGGCTCTCAAGTGGGCTTGGAAAGAGATGGATGAAATGGTATACAAGAAGAATTGGAGAAATGGGATTGATTGGAAATAGGGTTGAAAGACGGAATTGATGAGTTATGGGGTTAATGAAAGACAGCTCATAAGAGGGCTTGAGAGAGATGGCTCAAAAACCAGAAGCAAAGAGTGAGGGCCGGTCAGAACGCAAGTCAATTGGTGCATGACCTGCTTGGGAGATGTCAACCCATGGTCAGGAAGCCGAGTAGAGGACTTGACTTGGAAAGAGACAATAGGGGTGGTACCAACAGTGCTTGACAGCATGGGCATATATGGGATGGAATTTGTTACTGAAATTGGTTGCAGAGAGCAAGCGTCTGACAGAACACGAGTGTAATTGGTGCAAAGACTGGCTCAGGAGATGTTAACCCAAGATCGCAAAGCCAAGTGGAGGATAGAGAGGTGACGGGCTGCATGTACAGTGCTTGGTAGCTTGTGTCTGTCAAAAGAGTCGGTCCCTCGAGATGGCTCTCAAGCAGGCTTGCAGTGTTGGGGATGATGAGACAGAGTTAATGAGAGGCGGCTCATAAAATGGTTTGGTATTACACATAGCAAGTTCACAGCGGGGTCATATACAATCACCAATGCCTTCCCGCATTAGATGTTATCGGCTATCACTCATCCCAGATGCCAGAGACAATCTTTTTGTATGGCCAGCACATGGACATGCTCACTATGCATAAGCATCCACTGCTTGTTAATGGCCGTGGTCACTTCTGCTTTGAATCACCGATAACAAACAGACAGCCAACAAACAGCTCCATGTCATCGGCCAAGAAGCTGACACTGAATGATGATAAACGGACAGCCGGCAAACAACTAAATGGCACCAGCCAAAAGCCGATAACTGCCGGAGGCCTAAGAATACGTACCGACTCTCCACAGTGAAGCTGCTCTCTATCGAAAGAGACCTATTCGTCTGGAGGTTATCAGATCAAAAGAATACCACTGGTCCGGACGCACAAGCCTGTGAGCTTGATGTCATGATGGATACCAATGGTGTGATGATAATCCAATGAGGATAAAGACCATAGACGATTGTGAGATGGAGGACCACAGTTGTTGTAAAATGAGCGGGCATTGGTTCGAAGGTGGTTACGGTGCTGGAGTTCTGGACAAAAGCGTAGATAGAAGTATTTGTTTGAAGCCAAGGCAATGGTATAAAGACCTTGGTTCTTCGAGGGTAGAAAGGCATTAATCTTTTCAGCGAAGAGAACAAGCCTTAACAATATATGTATCAGAGAAAGTGTATTTTGTTCATATTGAATCTTTAAGTGATTTCCACATTCTGAGTGATGCTTCTAACCTATCATCGAAGCAGTCCCAAATCACGTACGGATACTTTTTCACTGGGTAAATCCGGAGCATCGCTCCCAGTGTTATATTACATTATTAGACAAGAAGTGCTTCAGAGGAAGGAA
The DNA here is from genome assembly GCA_015178995.1 of Trichophaea hybrida. Lineage (NCBI taxonomy): Eukaryota > Fungi > Ascomycota > Pezizomycetes > Pezizales > Pyronemataceae > Trichophaea > Trichophaea hybrida. The sequence goes on from WHVE01000095.1 coordinate 231,399, forward strand.
CTCCTTCTACCCATATTGATACACATCAATCTGCCTTGATGCTGTCATATTTCTGCGGACTTCTTTTGGTTATCATCGCAATCGGCATCCTCTTTGTTTTCATACCAATTCTCTCCAACACTTTTCAAAACACCTTCTTTGACGCCCATGAAGACCTTGACACCTACTTTGAAGCCCAGGAACCACAAGATTTGTTTTGGACATATCACTAATCCATAGGACAACACATTCCAATCCACTATCCACATGCAAAAATGAACGTCTCGGATATCCCATCCATTCAGGAACATACCATACGCCCTGAGGATTCTATTTCAAACTGTAACAGTAGCTCCAGTTCTGAAAGATCTGTTAACATCTTCAGATATAGAAACGAAGACCATCTCTACTATCGAAGCAGCCAAGATGTTATTGAGCTTTAGGAAACTGCGAAACCCATTAGACAAGAACAAAAGTCAGCATATGACTTTGCTGTTTGAGAATTCCAAATTGTCACCAGGGATCTCACAGCCCTCGATATTGAGGGATAGAAATTACACTGCAGACTACAAGCCATCGAGACAGCTTCAGCATGAGGCTAAGGCTCGGTTTCTAATTCCTCACTCAGCCAAATCTCTAGCCAGGCATCAGTTGGTAATGCTATAGTGATTGGAATCGAATCTGACTCCCACATGGCCGAGATCTACATGGTGGTCAGAAGAGAGAATGCGTCAATTCTATCTTGCGATAAGAAAAGGGAAACGAATTTTGAAATTGACACGACACTATCTGAGTTGACCCAGGCATACAAAGGCCTAGTCACCAGGCAGAATGAGATATACAATGCTATTTGCCTGAAAGTGGAAATGCTGGAAAGGGTACAGTTTGAAAAATATTCCGATATCATTATCCAATCTCAAAGTCTTTATGGCTAATATCCAAGCAGCACTTGCTGTGATGATAGTCCAGTCCACAAAAGCCTAGTCCACAAAATTCTACAAAGGCCTATGAGCTGCTCTTGACAAACAATTCTGCAGTAAAGCAAGGCCTGGAACTCCCTCTCCAATTTACTCGATAAGAGGGAAAGACAGGCTACAGAATAGAAGACAAAGCAGGACTTTGTAAGGATGTTTCGGGAATTCACAAAGCTCTTGAATAAACGAATAACAAGATTGTCATGCTCCCTGGCTAGGTCAGTCATCGGACAACAGGATGCACACATGAAACTAGATGCCCCAGAGGTCTGCATTTGGTACACCGTCAGGTAGGACGGGGGATCCGGATCAGAGATGCTATGACTCCTATGTCTCAGGGCAATTGAGACAGTGCAGGAGGCGTTTGTGGAGACCCACATCCAGGTGGCTCTGAGTCTTCCATCTCCAGCTCGAGCAGCTCTAGCTCCGCTGATTCTGGCGCTGGAGATTACCTTCCCCACTACCACTGCCAGGAAGAATGAATCATTGATACAGAGAAAGAAAAAGAATGCCTCCGAACAGATAAAAGGACTTGCAGTACATTGGAGATATCCAGGACTATATCTTCAGGATGGAGGCCCTGAACTACCAAGTCTGCTTATCAGGAATTGCATGGCAAGAAGATTTGCACAGTGGCCTCAACAAAGATATTAAGAATTGACAATTCTTTTTGAAGCTTATACCAAACAATGATGCACAATACGAACTGCTGCTTCAACAAAGCCGGCCACGCTTGTAAGAGACGTGTGCAAGAGAAAAACAAACACCATCATAATGATAACAAACCCAAAGATATGAAGAATATGAGGAAGCTTGATGATGATGGTGATAAGGGTTCAGACTCCACAAAACCTCAAATGGAGAAGAAGGGTCCTATGCTTATCAATTTGGACAAGGGCATTGCGCTAAAAGCATTCGGGATTTGTTGTTGGAAACCAAAGCACAGCATGAAGAGTGTAAGCACTGTGGTTCTAAGGACCATCGATGAGTGTTCTGTAAGAACCCTATCAAAGTCTCGTCCAACAGAAAGAAGAATAAGAAGTCTAAACAGAGACTTCTGTTCCAGAAGTGGTAACCTCTTCTTCAAGGATCAAGCCAAGTAGTTGGGCTAATAAAATTACAAAACCAATGGCAGCCCTCGTGTCAAGGGTTCAGGGCTCGGTGTCCAGGGTTCAGGGTTCGAGGATCGAAGGGTTATACAAATGACAGCTGGATGGCGAAGAAGTCAGAGAGTTGCCTGTAGCTACGAAAATGAGGATTGTATACAAGAGACTTGGTCCAGAATCACCGAGTGTAAAGAAGTGATAGCTGAAGCTAATTGATTGTTTTATAGACAAGAGAACAAGTGAAGAAAGAAACTTATCCTCTGCCGAATGCCTGTTCAATATATAGTGATTTCACTCGTTCCATAATATATCTGAACTCCTGCTTGCTTTGCACACTGCTTTTGTACAATTCCGTCGTTTCCCGTAAAACCCTGATTCGAAACCTGATTTCATTATTGTCATGCTTTAGCCTCCATTTGATATCTGATTTCATTCTCGGCACGTTTTGGCCTTCGTCTGAAAGCTGATTTTATTCTTGTCGTGCTTTATCTTTTATATTATTCACCGATCATCACTCTACCACTGATCATTACTCACCACAACCATGACAGTTGCTTCCCCCTCGCCAATACCGAGTACATACGAGGTTTACGGTCCGGGCTTGCCAAATCGTTCCCTGTGAAAATTGTCGATAGCCTTAAGTCCATCTACATTCATCGCGGGCTCCCAGCTGCACTTATCATAGCCCCTCCAGTTTACCAAATACTGCAGCTGCCTCGAGAACATCCTGGAATCGTCTATCCGCTCAACTTCGTACTGCTCTTCTCTGTCCACAATTACTGGTTGTGGTGGTTTTTGCATTTGATTCGGGAGGAGATCCTGGGCGGCGTTCCGTAGCCTGGATATCGGTTGAAGGTTGTGAATGCGTAGCTGGTTGGGTAGTTTGATTTAATAGGCCCAGAGACTAATGATCTCGGTGATATTGTACAGCCCTATGCGTATCCAGTCAGATTTCTTGCTTGATTGGATGTTGGCCAAAGGTCATTCATGGATCTAAGCCGTGGTTGCCAAAAAACTTGGAGCAATTTGTCGTTTCCGAGATATAATTGTTAGCTGCAAATTCCAACTATGGTAACCACTGGACCCAATCGTCCTGCTGATAATTAACAATGTTTCGGAGATACTGTTCTATTACTGCATTGACTTTTTCCATTTGGACGTCAGTCTGAGGATGAAATGCGGTTGACCGTCTTCGTTCGATTCCCAATCATTCGCAGACGTGTGTCCTGAATTCTGAAGCGAATTGCGGCCCTCGATCAGACACTATTGTTTCGGGCAGTCCGTGCAGTCTGAGCACTTCTTTAACATACATTGCTCCCAGCTTCGTTCCATCCACTTTGTCAGTACAGGGTACTAAATATCATATCTTCGTTAGGCGATCAACCACTATTCATACTGTGTTGAAACCTTTGCCTTCTGGTAGTCTGACTATGAAGTCCATGCTCAAGTCTTTCTATGGTTGCATTGGTATTTCTAATGGTCATAACAAGCAATCAGTTTTTCCGTGGGTTGCCTTGCGCCATTGGCAGGCATGGCAGTCTCGTACCTAGCGTTCTACAACCTGTGTCATCTGGTTCCAGGAATGGCTTCCGCTTAGCAGGTCGTAGGTTTTTGCTTGATCTGAGTGTCCTGTAACCAGAGAATGATGGCATTCTTGAATTCACTTGAGCTTGTTCTTGTCTGTTGGTAGGATTTGTATTTCAGTGATTTCCAGCAAGTTTTTTATCCAGTTTCATAATTCTTCAGAGGTTACAGAGTGGCAATCCAGGTTGACTGTTTCCGCTAATGACACGATTAATTCTTTATGTATTCTTTCATTGAGGTTTTCTATTTTTAGCACCATTTGCTGGGTTTTTTCTGTCCTCCCTTTCGAAAGAATGTCTCCTGGCGTTCTTGTAAGTGCATCAGGTTTTTGACCTTGCTTTCCTGGCCGGTAAACTATCTTGAATTTAAACCACAACAGATATTTGTACTATCTGGTCAGCCTTCGATTTTTCAGTTTCGATTTCATGAAGTACTCCAGGTTCTTGTGAGCAGTAGGAATCTGAATCGGATGCGCTGAACCTTTGCATTCAGGTCTTCATTGTTCCAGGCTTTTGACTATTGGACGTAATTCTTGGTCCTAAATTTCGTAATTCAATTTGGCGGGTAAGTGATTTTTGGAGAAGAAGGCCACTGGGTGTAGCACTCCTTATTCGTCATATTGAGAGACAACTCCTGCGGAAATGTAATTTTGAGGCATCGGTTTCGAAGACTATCTTTTTTCATAATCGAAATGTGCTAGTACTGGTACTGTTGTGAAAGCTTTCTTGAATTTGGCGAATGCTCTGTTTTGATTGGGTCTCCAGTGAAAAGATATTAACTTTTTCGTAACTTTTGTTAGTGGTTGTTCCACCCTGCTGTAGTTCCGTATCAATTGTCGATGGAAGTTGGCAAAGCCCAAAAAGGCTTGGACTGCTTCAAGTTTCTCCGGTGCTTCCCAATTTTCAATGGCATGGACATTCTCCGGATCTATTCTGATTCCATTCACTCCGACAATTAACTCTAGATACTTGACTTCATCCTTATGGTACTCGTATTTCTCTGCCTTTTGGTAGAGACCAGCTTCCTTAAGTGCGGTCAGGACTGCACTGACGTGTGCCTTGTGTTCCCTCAGGTTATTGCTGTAAATAAGGATGTCGTCCAAGAATGCTGTGCAGAAAATGTCCAAAAAAGGTTGTAATGTGTTGTTGATGAATTCTTGGAAGCATGCTGGCACGTTGGTGAGTGTGAAAGGCATAACTAAGCATTCAAAAATTCTATAGCTGGTTCTAAAAGCCATTTTGCATTCGTCCCCTTCTGCGATTTTAATCATATTATATGCATCGCAGATGTCTAGCTTGGTGTAATATCAAGACTTTGAGAGTCTTAGCAGAGTTTCTTGGATTAATAGTAGGGGGTACCAGTTTTTTATTGTTCCTTCATTTAGGCCTCAGTAATTGATATAGAGTCTGAAGCCTCCTCCCAGCTTTGGAGTGAAAAGTACTGAGGCTCTGTAAGGTGATGAAGACGACTAGATAAATTTCTTAGACAAGTTCTTCTCCATCTATTCCTTTAAAACTTGTAGCTCTTCTCGAGATAAGCTGTAAATAGACCCAAACAGCAGTGTAAAGCCCTCCAGCAACTGAATCTTGTGATCGTAGAGTTGGTACAGTGATAGTGTTTCAGCGATTACCTTCATTAACAGGGGTAGAAACTCGTGATATTCTTGGGGGATGATTTCTTCAAGGGGCTTTTCTTGTAGATTTTTCATTCCCAAGGTCTTGTTGATTTTGTACAGTGTGATGGTGTAAACCTTGAGTTTCTTTCTTCTGACTCTTCTCATGAAAGGTGTTGCTGCTACCGCGCAATTGTCCAATTTCGGTTTTTCCAGATCAGCTGCTGTTGTTACCATGTGATTGCCCCATACCCATACACTCAAATGATGTTGGCAGTGCCATTGACAGTAGATGCTTTCGAAGCGGATCCTTCGTGTTTGAAATTTATCCGTTACGTTGTGACGTTGTAACCGTGGCAATCCTAGTACAATCGGATAATGCCCCAACTAGTGTTGGCAATGAACTGCCCGGGGTTCGTACAATTGACGAACCGATTCGGTTCAAGCGAAGCGAATCCTTGCCAAGACTTTTTCACTCGAACCGCGCCATTTTGACCAATAACGTAAAACAAAAATAAGTAAGCGAGTTCTTGTCCGATCGGCCCGAATTTTGGTTTATCTTATAGCTGACTTCAAGCGCTACCAGATAAACCAATAATCAGCCGATCGGACAAGAACTCGCTTACTTATTATAGGTCGCATTTTTTTGAATTCGGTTCGAAGTTCGAGTCGAACCTCGGAACTTCGGCAAAACTCTGATCGAACCGTGTTCGAACCCTTGCTGGATTCAGTTCGACTCGACCCGATCCGCTTTGTTGCCAACACTAGCCCCAACTGTGTAACGAATGCTGATAATTGTTCCTGATGTGATTGTATTCCTATATTTAACTTGGCCATGGTCATAATGGTTCCTGATTCGATGGGCCTTCTATCGATAACCTCTAATTCTCTTGATTCTGGTAATTCCTTCTCTTCCAATGAATGATGGTGAACAAAATCTTTGTCCACAAATGCTATTCCCATGGCTCCTCAGTCAATTAAAGTGTGTGTATTGATTAACCTGTTTCCGATTTTCAACAAACATTTCACACCAAGATGTTTGCTATCCATTAAAGACTCCTTAATTTCTGCGCTATTAAGTGAAAACTGCGAAATTCCAAAACAAGACTTAACAACTGTAGACAAAGAAGATTTGTGCCCAGCACAATAGCAATCCTTATTGCACTGGCCTAGACTTTTCCCGACTTGATCTTTCCCGAATCTGTTTCCATTTTATTTTCTGCGTTCCTAAAAGGTGTTTCTTCTGCTTGTCCTGATGCTGCTTTCAATTTTCTAGGGCACGATGCTGCGAAGTGCCTGCTATCTCCGCAGTACATACAAAGTCCTCCTTCTCTTTGTTGCTTGCGTTCTTCTGGAGTAATTGTCTTCCCTTTGACTGCTGATTCATCTATCAGAACAGAGCCATGATATCATGCCACCGTTCCTGCAGGTGCTGACTCCAAGGTTGACGGGATGGGTATGCTGTTGTTCGCAGTTTCAGATTTCTTCTACTCCACTGTCCATCTTCTTGATTATTTTTGAGCAGCTTGAGCACGGATCTGTGAATCTCTCTTCGAGCAGAGTTTGACATATTCTGTTAGGTTCTTCGGAATATTGCAATGTTGTAATGAATCTTTCAATTCTGCGGAAAAGTCTTGTCTTAGCATGCTTACTTGTGTAGCTTTGTTCCAGTCGACATCTGGCACCCATCGTTGAAATTCTGCATAATACTGAGAGCATTTTTGGTCTTTTTGTTGAAGCTTAAGAAGTTCTCGATTGGCAGTGGCTCGTATGTCTTGATTTCCGACGGCTAGCTGTATCAGGTCCAATAATTGTTCCAACAATAGAAGGTCGACATTACCCGTAATTCTGCTGATGTATGGCTGGATCTGATTGAATGCCATGCCTTCTAGTCAATTTGCTGCATATCACATCTTAGACTGCTTATCGAAGAATTGTATTGGTTCATCTGCAATTATCATTGCTAACTGTGCCATCCATTCTCGGAATGCTCTTCGATCTGTTCCGAAAAATCTGACAATTTTGTTTCCGTCATGTCCCCTGATTCCCCTACCATCACCACCATTCCCTGTGAGTGCGAGCACTCTTCTGACCTGATCCCAATATTCATTTCTTTCTTCTACATAGATCTTTAACTATTTTTCTTTTTCCTCTAATTCCTGTGTGAGATTTTTCGTCCCATCTGGTGCTCTGGTTGCGTGTTGTTGTTTTAATTCGGTGACTTTGGTCTGTAAATCCCCATGTGTACAGATGGGTACTCTTGCTTCCAAGTTCTTGATTCTTTGTTGTGTTAATGCCAATTCCTTGTCCGTGTTTGCCTTGTTTTGTTCAAGGTCTTTCCCTTCATTTAACAACTCAGTCATTCGTTCTTGGGCTGCTTCAATGTTTGTTTGCGTGGGTGGTGATTTGTTCGTTTAATCACTCCATTTGATTCTCGATTTGAGATGCTGGTGTTCCTGCCACACCTGCTATATAGTCCTTCATTTTGTAGGCTGCTGTCAGGGTATCTTGTTGATTCAGCTTCGTAAAATCCACCAATATTATTTGTGCCATTATATCTTGATCCACTTTTGCAATTTCAATATATCGCAGCCCGTCGTTCATACTGCTACTTGACATGGCTACTTGTGTCTTTAAAGGGTGATTGATGAAGGTAGTTAATGATATCAAAACCTAGTAAATGTTCTTCCTCTATACACAAATCGCAGATGTGTTCCCACTTGTTGTTTGGCCAATAAATCCAGCAATCGTTGGAACAGGGAATATCGCAGCAACCACAGCTGTTCAGATTCCAGCATATCGACACCTGGTTAGATACCAAGGCCGAAGGGCTTCAAGACTCAGGGTCTACAGTAAACAAAAGATACGATCGCGTTCGACAATGCAAGCAAAAAAGGTATTGAATTCCTCTATGCTGCAGTTGCAGGTATGTATTTTGGCCCACTACAGAATTGCTCCGCAATTGCAGTGGATGGTGGGGTTTGAATAATCATGATGTAAATGTCCTTCCTCTTCTGAATAGTAACAAAAATAGATATGGTCACAGGTTCTTTCGTCGTCATTCATATATTTGGAAGTGGCACTGATTGCCAAAAATATCTCAATTTGTAGGTCTTCAAAAGGTCCACAAGCAAGGTCAACAGATGTGTCTCCAGTAGCATTGGATCGTCAACCTGTTTTCAAAGTTGCTTGCTGATTGAAAAACTTTGCAAGATGCATTACAAATACGGTGACAATAATAGCAGCCTAAACGGTGAGAACAACGGCACATAAAACAAAAATATATCCAGTGGAATCAATTGTAGACTCGTTCTTCTGTCAAGGGTTCAGGGCTCGGTGTCGAGGGTTCAGTGTTCGAAGTTCCAATGGTTATAAAACTGAAAGCCGGATGGCTATGAAGTCCGAGGGTAGCCTGTAGCTACAAAAGCGAGGATTGTATACAAGAGACTGGGTCCAGAATCACTGAGTGAGAAGAAGTGAAAGCCGAAGCTAATGGATTGTTTGATAGACAAGAGAACAAGTGAAGAAAGAAACTTATCCTCCGCCAAATGCCTGGTTTATATAAGGTGATTTCACTCGTTCTATAATACATCTGAACTGATGCTATCTTTGAAGACTGCTTTCATACGATTCTGTCGTTTCCTGTGAAACCCTGATTTCAAACCTGATTTCATTCTTGTCATGCTTTAGCCTCCATGTGAAACCTGATTTTATTCTCATCATGATTTAGTCTCCATCCGAAATCAGATATCATTCTCGTCCTGCTTTATCTTTTATATTATTCACCGATTATCACTCCACCACCAATCGCCACTCAACACAACCATGATACCTAGTTCCCAAGTATTCTATGAACATGTTTCCGACGGTATGGAAATTGATAATTGAAACAAATTTCTTTTGTCTTTTCTTTGGATCTATCGGTATAGACATTAAGGCTAAGGATTGCGGTCATTCCTATGCTCCATGAGATACAGACATCTCTGGCTTTTGTATATATCAGTATGGACATTCATATTTTGCATTGGGATAAAGGATTGCGGTCATTTCTATGTTCTTTGGGATTTACATTGATATAGACATCTATGTTTTTCTTTGGATTTGACAATGCGGTCATTGGTAGTACTTATTGGTTTTCGTTATTAAATATACTTTCTTTTTTGTTGTTCAAGAAAGGGTGCCTGAGGATGAGTTCAATACTCAAAATATGCTGGTCATATAGCATCCAAGTATGATACATGACAAGCAATCACTATCAAACTTGATTATACTCATTCGAATCTTATTCACCTACAAATTTACGAATCCTGGTTACCACAACCCTTAGCGGCCGGAGATGTATCAAATGGCAGTTCACCCTAGTTAACTGACAAGATCGAGAATGCAAGGCTATGGCCAGCACACCTCAGCCTGTATGCAAGAAACCAAAGCAACAATTACTACCGGAATCTGAGACTGGTTCAAGAACCACAGTACGCATATTTTCAATCTTTCAAAATGAAAAGAACGTCTTTGTAAGGGTTCTCTTGGATACTGGATGTGACACACCTATGATGTTACAGCAGTGGGCCGATTCCCATGGTATTTGATTAGTGACTTGAATGGAAACAAAGATAGTCGAAAAGTTAACTGGAGAAAGGGTAGAATGAGTGGATTGGCAGCACACCTTCCCCGTCACTCTGCGAAATGAATCCAACTATCCCAAAAAGATCTTCGAAATTGGTCTAATGGAGGATGTGTCCGATATTATGTTACTTTACAGGTGGAATCTCAAGCAAGGAGCACTCAGTCGAGTTACCAAAGAATATGATAAGCTCCAGTTTTCGTCAATACAGTGATCTCAATATTGCACAAAGATAGTAGTATGTTAGTTCTCAATTGAATATGACAATTCCATTCTGAAGTTTTGAATAGACCCGCGATGGATTGGAGTTATTGGTTCAATGTATGTCAATGTGGCACACGAGTTTGAGATCGATTGGGTTGAGCAAATTCAATGGCAATACAGAGACTTTGAAATATTATACAACGGAGAAACCGCCAATAGTTTAACTGAGGAGGTACACATACAACAATCGGAAGAACAGCAGGCACTCACACTGCGAAATCACAATCTACGATCAAGGCAATCTAGAAGGTCATAGAAAGCCAGATTTTGTGGACAGATTACAATGAACAGAAGGCAAATAAAGGACAGGGAGTAGATCAAAAGTTGCATCCAGCTCCATTACCAACTCCGCTGATGGATGTAAAATCACCCAGTAAACACAAGGTGTTTTTCTGTTAGATGGTGAATCCATTTTTGGAAGCAGAAATCGAAACAGTAGTGTAGCAAATCCAAGACAACAACAACCAGATACAGGGCTATCTGGACAGAAAACCTAGTTCCCCATTCGCAGCCGCCAACCTCCTCACAACAGCCTTTCGACATCACAGCAACAATATCAGGAGAATCTTCAAAACCAACTCATGATGTTACCCTGACTAGTGGGTTACAACTTGAGTTAGAGAATGTGACCACAAAGAATACAGAAACCATGAACAAAGCACAACTCTGGAGCCACATTCGGGACATCAACACAGGGCTGACAGTATTTGTCCAACTTCCGACTACCAGCAAATTGAACAAATTGTTAAATGAACAGCAATCTGTGAACAATGCGGAAGTACAAATATCGGAATTGTTGGAAGAAGGAGAGAGGGTTATTCAGAAACGGGACAACCTGAAGCAGGAGCTACTGTTCACACAGTAGGCATTAGAAGTATCGAAGGAAACAACACAAGTACGGAGTCATGGGGATCTGGAGGAGAAAGTTCAGAACCTAGTACAACGACTGGAAGACAGAAAACCAGACTTAGCAGAGTCAAGGCAAGACCTGGAAGATGCTCAAGTACAGATGGTGAAGTTCAGGAACCTGGCGGAAGAAAATTGGCAACAGGTAACCAGAATTCTGAGTTTCATGGAAGGAAGAACAGAGGGGACAAGAGAGAAGGAAGATAGAGAGAAAAAGGTGAACGATATTGCCAGCTTTTCGTGACAGGATAGAAAGGATCTCAGAGGGTGGAAGGTTCAGTTGGCCCTGAAGATAGCTGGAAAACCAAAGGCATTCAACACCGAACAGAAGAAGCTGGGATATGCAGTTGGATGTCAACTAGGGATGGCCATGGCACAGTTAATGGCGCGATATGATGAGATCTCCTGGAATGTTAAGCCCGATACTTTACAAGACCTAGTTGACCTGCTAGATCTAGCCTTCGGAGACCAAGACAAAGCAGCAACAGCCACGAGGGAACTCTTGAAACTCGGACAATGGGACTGCGAATTCTCCCAGTACTACCCAGAATTCCAAAGATACGTAGCGGACGTCAAGTGGAACGAAGATGCTCAAATGGACGCATTACAAAATGGGCTATCCAACGAACTGAAAGACTCTCTTCAACACATTCAGGAACCAAACAAGATAGTTGAATTCATCAAGCTTTGCGCAAAACGACATTCACAACTGAGGAGACCAGCAGCCGAGATGAAGTTGGGAAAATGGAAAAGCTATAAGAGGTCCGACCCAACAACCAACACCACATCTGCCCCAGAAGCGGCACCGGCAGGAACAGTGGCACGATATCACGGCCCTGCATCAATGGACCACTCGGCAGTCAAGGGAAGGAAGATCACACCGGAGGAAAGAAAGAAACGCAGGGAAGGAGGACTCTGTATATACTGTGGGGATAGCAGGTATTTTGCGGTATCATGCCCAATAAAGTTGAAAGCAGCATCAAGACAAACAGAGATATTACCTTTCAGGAAAGCAGTGAATGAAGGAGACACAGATTCGGAAACAGGAAAAGGAAAGAAAGTTGAGTGGGGAAAAGTTTAGTCCAGTGCAATACTGATGGCAATTGCGGTGGAAATAAATCTCCTTTGTCAGTTAATGATAGTTTTGGTATTTCGCAGTTTTCTATATCAAGCGCAGCAATAAAAGAATCTTCTATAGAAAGCAAACATCTTGTTATAAAATGCTCACTGAAAATAGAAAACAAAATCATTGATACCCACGCTTTGATAGACTGAGGAGACACTGGAATAGCATGTATTGAGAAAGATTTCGTCCGCCGTTATCAGAAAAATGAAAGCAAGTTAAAAGAATCAACGGAGTTGGAAGTTATAGATGGAAGACCCATCGAATCAGGCACAAATACCACTATGCGAAACCTGATCTAGGCATACACGGGCATCAGGAACTGTTACCAGCATTTGTTACAAAGCTGGAACATTATCCAATTGTATTTGGGTTACCATGGCTACAACTGCATGATGTTACAGTCAAATATGAAATGACCCGAACTGGATTCGAAAGCAATTATTGCCAAAGACATTATGAACATCACTCGAGCGTATGGGTATGGGGAAATTGAATGGAAAGAACAGAACCGGACAAGCCAAAGTTAGAGATATGTGCATTAGCGGCAGTTCCATTTATGAGATGCAATAAGCAGGAGAAACTCAAAGTGTACACGGTATCTCTATACGAAATCAACAAGGCCCTAGAAGTCAAGAACCTTCAAGAAAAACCACTAGAACAATTAATTCCCAATGAATACCATGGGTTGCTCCCCCTCTTTGACAAAGTAATTGCTGAAAAATTACCACCATATAGACCATACGATCACACAATGACACTACAGGACAGTTTCGCTCCCCCTTTCGAACCAATGCACAGTCCATCAAGAGAAGAGCTTCAGGTCCTAAAGGAGTGGATTGAACAAAACTTGTCAAAAGGATTAATCAGATCATCCTCATCACTATATGGAGCACCAGTCCTGTTTGCACCCAAACCAAATGGAGGCCTACGATTGTGCATGGATTACAGAGGCTTGTATGAAGCAACGATAAAGAACTGTTACCCATTGCTGCTGAACCAAGAAACACTGTTGAGGCTGTCGAAAGCCAAGTGGTATACCGAGCTGGACGTCCGAAATGCCTACAACATGATCCGAATAGCAGAAGGAGACGAATGGTAAATGGCATTCAGGTCCCGCTACGGCCTGTTTGAACGTTTGGTTCTGCCCATCAGGAAAATATTTCCATCTACGTAGGCACCATACGCACCGACGTAAGTGGCTTTTGTGTTGGGTACGTTTGGAGCGTACGTAGGTGGCAACCACGCTGATTGTTTTATACATAGCAACACTTGCAGTTGTAAGTGCAACTGTATGCGAGGTCAGCCCTATTTGCAACACCGTATTACTATGATGGATCCATTCACTTCATCTATAGACGACTCACGGCCACTCAAGCCCAAGGTTATGGATATTCAATTGACGTATTTCGTCGGCAAGTTATATACGATTGTGCATACACTTTCCAAGACTGTTACGACAACTATGTACATTGGTAGTCCATCTACCGTCACTATCCTTATATGGAGTGTAATTATCGTCAATTGACTTATCTCATAACTTGTCACAGATGTGTTGAGTGACAATCAATGGTGGAGTGATGATCAGTGATTGATATAAAAGAATAAGCACGACGAGAATGAAATCAGGTTTTGAATGGAGGCCTAAGCACGACGAGAATGAAATCAGGTTTCAAACCGAGGCTAAAGGAACAACGAGTATGAAATCAGGTTTCAAACGGAGGCTGAAACACGATGAGAATGAAAACAGGTTTCAAATGGAGGCTGAAGGCACGACGAGCATGCAATCAGTTTTCGAACGAGAAACGATGGAATCGTGCAAAAGTGATATACAAAGATAGCAGGAGTTGGGAGGTATTATGGAACAAGTGAATTACTATATATTAACCCTGCGTTTGGCGGAGGATAAGTTTCTTTCTTCACTCGTTCTCTTGTCTTTAAAACAATCAATTACCTTCGGCTTTCACTTCTTTCACACTCGGTGATTCCAAATTGAGTCTCTTGCGTACAGTCCTCGTTTCTTTAGCTACAGGCTATTCTCGACTCTGAGCTTTCCTGCTATTGGATTTCATAACCCCTAGAACCCCAAAGCCCTGAACCCTCGACGTCTAGCCCTGAGTCCTTGACAGAAGACCAAGTCTAAAATCAATTCTACCGGTTATATTCTTGTTTTATATGCCGCTATCCTCACCGTTTTGGTTGCTATTATTGTCATCGTATTTGCAATGCGTCTTGTAAAGTTTTTAAATCAGCAAGCAATTTCGAAAATAGATTGGTTATCCAATCCTACTGGAGACACATCTGCTTATTTTGCTTGTGGATCTTTCGAAGACCTACAAATCCAGACATGTACGGCAACCTGTGCCACTTCAAAAAAATACATAAGCGAGGACGACAGGACCTGTGACTGTATTTACTTTTGCTACTGTTCAGAAGAAGAAGGAGACCTAGACCATGATTATCCAAACCCAACTATCCACTGCAGCTGCGGAGCCATTCAGGATTGGACCGAAACACCTACATACAACTGCGGCATAGAGCAATTCGACACATTTTTTGATTGCATTGAGGAAAAAAATTGCATACTCTGTTTACTTTGGACTATCAATCTCAAATCCCTCTTGCCATAGTATATAGCCCAACGGCAAGCAAATACGTTTTTTTAGTCAACATCGAAACAATCGAAGAGTGTTAGTTAGTCAACAAAAAGATGGACAGCAATTCGCCATCAGGCGTTAAATGTGCTGGAATCCAAATAAGTGTATGTGGTGTGAAATTCCCTGTGTCAACGACTGCTGGATTTGCTGGAAAAGCAATACCTGGAGGCACATCTGCGACGAGTGCCTTGAAGTAGCACAAACCTTCGGTTGGAGAATCAATAAGTATCTACACCAATCACCATTCGAAAATTGCCAAGATGTCAGGAGAATCTTCAAAAACAACCCGCGATGTGACACTGACGGGGGCACTACAATTGGAACTGGAAAACTTAACGCTGGCAAATACGGAGATCATGAACAAAGGGCATCTCAGGAGTCATATTCAGGACATCAACACAGAACTAACAGCTCTTGCTCAGTTACCAACCACCAGCAGGTTGAACAAATTGCCAAAGGAACTACAATCTGTGATGGATGCGGAGGCACGAATATCAGAATTGTTCGCAGAAGGAAACAAGGTCATTGAGGAACAGAACAACCTGAAACGAGAACTGCTTCTTACGCAACAGAAGTTAAAAACCACGGAGACATGAGTGCCAGTCTGCACACATGGAGACCTGCAAGCCAAGATCACAGATCTAGAACAACGATTGGAAAACAGAGCATCAGAAGGGACGGAAAACCTCAGACGGGAACTAGCAGAAACAGAGGAACAGTTAAGAATCTGTGGAGAAGAAAGAAACAAATATCGGGATCAGGTCAAGCGAGTATTAGCACTGGCAGGATCATCGGATGATGGCAACGGGGGTAGAGGACCCAAAGGCAGTGAAATTCTCAGATTCTTGGGAACAGACCGAAGGGCACTTTGAGGATGGATGGCACAGCTAGCCATGAAAATTGCGGATGAACCAGGACAACACATTAGTGAACAAACCAAAATGAGGTATGGGGCAAATCGATTAGAAAGCGTGGCCCTGAATCAAATTCAACCATACTTGACAGGAAAACCAGAGATCTGAAGTTACAGTCGTTAGAAAAACTACAGGACCTGTTGCAGTTCGCCTTCGGGAACCAAGACATACGGGCCACAGCCAATCGGGAACTGCTTAAACTTAAGCAGAAGGATCGGGAATTTGCCCAATACTACGCAGAATTCCAACGGTGGGTACCTGATGTCAAGGTTTCAAGGCTCGGAGGTCCAGGGGTTATAAAACCAAACTGAGGGAGCAGTGATCACGGGTACTGCATATTAAACTAGAGACTCGAAATCCGGAATCACATATGTGAACAAAGGTTGGTGCCGAAGCTATTGATTGTTTTGTAGACTAGAGCACGAGTGAAGAACAAACCTATCCTCCGCAAATCCAGCGCCCTTATATACAACTAACGCCACCGTCGTCACCTTTACTCACCCGTTCCGAAATACATCCAAACCATACCCAACTATATACGCAACCCTTTCAAACCATAAACCACACCATCATGATCACGCCATATTTACAACGCAACCGTCAAAACCTGATTCCTTCCATCGAACCTTGATTCCTTATATCAAAACCTGATTCCTTTCCTTCAAAACCTGATTCCTTCCATCGAAACCAGTTTCTCTTCGTAATCCTCTATACCCTTCATCCATCCATAGTCTTCCTCCGATCTTCACTCGACACAACCGTGACAGTAGCTCCCCCTCCCACAAGCAGAGTTCCTACGAGGCTGTGGATCCAGGTTTACCAGGTTGTTCTGTGTGGAATGCATCGATAGCTTGCAGTCCGTCCACATTGACTGCTGGTTCCCAGCTCCTTTCATCGTAGCCCTTCCACTTGACTAGATACTGCAGCTGTTTTCGAAACACCCTGGAGTCCTCGATGCGTTCCACTTCGTATTCTTCTTCTCCGTCCACAATAACTGGGGGTGGTACTGGTTCGATCTGTCCTTGTAAAGGATTCCCCGAAACTTTGCTCAAGCGGGATATCAATTGTACTGGGTGGATGTGGAGATTCTTTGGTAATTGTAAACGGTAGGCCCATGGACTGATGACTTCCGAAATGTCGTCAGGTCCCAGGCGTTTCCAGTCCAACTTCTAGCTGGGTCGTTGTGTTGCAATATTCCTAGCGTCCAGCCATACTCGATCCCCAAGTTTTATTTCCACTGCTTCTCGTCGGTGCTTATCCGCCTGGTCCGCTTGAATATCTTGTGCTCGATTCATTTCAGCCTTCATCTGTTCAAAGTTATCTTTCATCTTCTGAGAGAGGGTGTTCGCATTACTTCCCTTATATCATATTCGTTTTGAACTGGATGTTGACTGAAGGTCATTCTTGGGTGGAATCTGTAATTGCCGAAGAATGGTGAGCATCCTTGTGTTTCCGAGGCGTGATTATTTGACGCAAACTCTGCCATGGGTAACCACTGCGCCCAGTCGTTCTTTTGATAATCGACAAAGGCTCTAGGATATTGTTCCATAATGGCGTTCATTCGCTCCGTTTGACCATCGGTTTGTGGATGAAAGGCTGTTGACAACCTTCGATTGATCCCAAGTCTTTCGCAAACATGTCTCCCGAACTCCGAGGCAAATTGAGGTCCTCTGTCCGATACTATAGTGTCTGGCAAGCCATGTAACTTGAATCCTTCTCGTATAAACATCTCGCCCAGCTTCTTCCCATCAGTATTGTCCCGGTATGGAACCAGATACTTCATTTTTGACAGTCTATCGACCACTACCCATATGGCATTGTGCCCTTCACTATCCGGTAATCCCACCATGAAATCCATACTCAAATCTTTCCATGGTTGTTGTAGTACTTCCAGTGGTTTGAGCCATCCATGGATCTTCTGATGCGTTGCTTTGCTACATTGGCACACATGACACTTCCTTACGTATCTATCCACAACTGATCTCATTCCTCGCCATTGATGATTTCTTTTCAAATGTTCGAGGGTTTTTGCTCGTCCTGGATGTCCGGCCGCTGGTACATCGTGGTGTTCTTTGATCAGTTGGAGTTTTTCTGGTGCTTTGTTGTTGACAATCTCCATTGTGTTGATACACAGTCCTTCGCTGCTGTCGAATGGGCAGTCTTTGCAAACGTTTTGAATCCAGTTCAATAACTCCTTTGGACCGACCTCTTCCTCATCTCGATTGACTACTTCCGCGAACGCTACCACCATTCCCTGTTGTATTCTCTGGTCAAGATTCTCCGTCTTTAGTACGATTTGTTGGGTTTTTTCTGCCCCCCCCTTAGGAGGAATGTCTCCTGGCATTCTGGTGAGTGCATTAGGCTTCTGACCCTGTTTCCTGGACAGTATATAATTTTGAACTTGAATCTTGACAGGAATTCGGACCATCTTGTTTGTCTTCTGTTGAGTAGCTTTGATGTCATGAAGTATTTGAGGTTCTTGTGATCAGTCAATATTTCAATTGGATGTACTGACCCTTCGCATTCCGGTCTCCGTTGCTCTAGACTCTTAACGCTGGCTCCCAACTTCTGATCATAGATTTCGTAATTGTCTTCCACAGGTGTATGTTTCTTGGAGAAGAATGCTACCGGATGAAGGACCCCCTGATTATAGTATTGAGATAGTACTCCAGCGGACACATAACATGATGTGTCAGTTTCCAAAACGATGTCCTTTTCGTAATCGAAATGTGCCAGGACTGGTGCTGTCGTAAACGCATCTTGTAATTCGGCAAATGCTCTCTTTTGATCGGGACCCCAGTGGAAAGATACTAGCTTTTTGGTGAGCCTTGTTAATGGTTGAACCACCCTGCTGTAATTTCTTATAAACCTTCGATAGAAGTTGGCAAATCCTAAGAATGCCTTGACTTCCTTCAGTTTTCCGGGTGCTTCCCATTCCTTGACCGCTGTTACCTTTTCCGAATCCATTTCAATTCCATTTACCCAAACTATCAGTCCCAGATATTTGACTTCCTGTTGATGAAACTCGCATTTTTCGGCTTTCAGATATAATCCGGCATCTTCAATGTTGTCATTATGGCCCTGACATGTTCCTTGTGTTCCGTTAGGTTATCACTGTAAATGAGGATGTCGTCCAAAAAGGCTGTGCAGAAGATGTCCAAAACGGTCGAAGGGTATCGTTGATGAATTCCTGGATGGATGCTGGTGCGTTGGTGAGTCCGAACAGCATAACCAAGGATTCGAATAGGCCATAGCGAGTTCTGAACGCCGTTTTCCATTCGTCTCCTTCTGCAATTCTTATCATGTTGTAGGCATCTCGAACGTCCAATTTGGTATACCACTTGGCCTTTGGCAATCGTAGCAGAGTTTCCTGGAACAATGGTAATGGATATTGATTCTTTATCGTTCCTTCGTTGAGTCCTCAATAGTCTACACATAGTCGTAATCCCCCATTTGGTTCATGTGTGAACAACACTGGTACTCCCGCATGGTGATGATGAAGATCTCATGAATCCCTTTGACAAGTTCTTTTCAATCCACTCTTTAATACCTGAAGTTCTTCCCTTGACAGGCTGTATATTGGTTCGAAAGGTGGGGTGAAGCCATCTTGGAGTGTAATCTTATGGTCGTATGGTCTATGTGGTGGTAGTCTTTCAGCGATTACTTTGTCAAAGAGAGGGAGAAACTCATTATATTCCTTGGGAATTAGCTGCTCCAGCAGTTTCTCTTGAAGATCCTTGACTTCTAGGGCCTTGTTGATTTCATATAGGGTTACCGCGTATGCCTTGAGTTTCTCCTTTGTGTTTCGTCTCATGAATGAGGCTGCTGCTATGGCAAATATGTTCAGTTTTGGCCCATCAGATTGCACTGATTCCATGTGATTCCCCCATACCCATACGCTCGCATGATGTTGACAGTGCTTCTGGCAGTAATCGCATTTGAATCCTATTCATTTCTGTTGGAATTTGACTGTAACATCGTGAAGTTGTAGCCATGGTAATCCAAGTACGATTGGATAGTGTCCAAGTTTTGTAACGAATGCTGGTAGTTGCTCCTGATGTTCGTGTATACCTAGGTCTAATTTAGCCATAGTGGTAATGGTTCCTGATTTGATGGGCCGTCCATCTATAACTTCCAACTATCTCAATTCTTTTGATTCTTTTTCTTGTAATTGATGATTGCGGACGAAATCTTTGTCAATGAATGCTATTCCAGTAGCTCCGCAGTCTATCAAAGCGTGGGTATCAATGATCTTGTCTTCTATTTTTAGTGAGCATTTCACGACGAGATGTTTGCTTTCCATAGAAGACTCTTTTATTGCTGCGCTTGATATAGAATACTGCGAAATACCAAAACTAGCATTAACTGACAAAGGAGATTCGTTTCCAGCGCAATTGCCATCCCTATTGCACTGGACTATACTTTTCCCGATTCCACTTCCTTTCCTTTTCCTGTTGTGGAATCTGCATCTGTTTCATTTGCTGCCTTCTTGAAAGGTGACGCTTCCGTTTGTCCTCATGCGGCCTTCAGCTTCCTTGGCATGATGCCGCGAAATGTCTGCTATCCCCACAGTACATGCATAGTCCCCCTTCCCTTCATCTCTTCCTTCCTCAGGTGTAATCTTTTTTTCTTTTACTGCTGAAAGATCCATCGGAGCGGGGCCATGGTATCCTGCAACTGATCCCGTGGGTGCCGAGTCTGGGGCGGATGTGGTATTGGTCGTTCAATTGGACCCCTTGTATCCCTCCCATTTTCCAGATTTCTGTTCCGCAATTCTTCTCCTCAGTTGTGCGTCTCTTTTTGACACCATCTTGACGAACTCGATCATACTCTCTGGTTCCTCGATGTGTTGAATGGAGTCCTTGAGCTCGTTTGACAGTCCTCGTCGTAGTGTATCTAGCTGAGCGTCTTTAATCCATTTTGTATCTACTACGTATCTCCGAAATTCTGCGTAGTACTGGGAGAATTCGCGGTCTCGTTGCCTGAGTTTTTCGAGTTCCCTCTTTGCCGTTGCTGCTCTGTCTTGATCTCCGAATGCTACATCCAGCAGGTCAACTAGGTCTTTCAGGGTATTGAGTTTGAACTCCCCCGAGATTACGTCACAGTGTGGCATTAACTGTGCCAGGGCCACTTGCTTTAGACATCCAACCGCGTATCTTAGCTTCTTCTGCTCGTTGTTGAACGCTTTTGGTTTTCCGGCTATCTTCAATGCCAGCTGCACCTTCCACCCTCGAAGTTCCTTTCTATCATCTCCTGAAAAGCTGGTGATGTCATTTACCTTCTCTTCTTGCTCTTCCCCTTCTGTTCTTACTCTTGATTCTCCCCCTCATCCCTCTGTCAACGTCAGAACCCTGGTCACCTGTTGTTGATTTTCTTCTGCCAGGTCCCTAAACTTCTCCATTTGAGCTTGAGCATCTTCCAGATCTTGTGTCAATTCCGCCAAGTCTGGATTTGCTTCCTCCAATGCTTGTTTTAGGATCCGGATTTCTTCAACCAGGTCCCCATGACTGCATGTTTGCGGTGTTCCTGTTGTTGCCGCTGTTTGTTGAGTAAGCAGTAGTTCCTGCTTCAGATTGTCCCTTTCCTGGACGATTTTTTCTCCTTCTGCCAACAATTCCGATATTCGTACTTCTGCATTCTTCACGGATCGCTGTTCCTTGAGCAATTCATTCAGTCTGCTGGTCGTTGGTAGTTGGCTCATTGCTTTCAGCCCTTTGTTGATGTCCCCGATGTGCTCCCTGAGCTGTTTTTCGCACATGGCTTCTGTGTTCTTTGTTGCCATAATTTCCAGCTCCACCTGCAAGGCTCCAGTCAACGTGACATCGCGAGTTGGCCATAATGATTCTCCTGACATCCTGGCGGTGGTGTTGAGAGGCTGCTATGAGGAGGTTTGCGGCTGTGAATCTAGAGCGAGATTTTCTGTTCAGGCAGTATACCACCTGATCGATGTTTTCTTGGATTTATTGAACTGCTGCTTCGATTTCTGCTTCTAGGAATGGGTTGACCATCTACCAGAAAAATACCTTGTGTTTACTGGGCGTTGTTACAATGATCAGCGGAGTTGGTAGAGAGACTGTGTGTAATTCTTGATCAACTCCCTTTCCTTTATTTGCTTTTCGCTTGTTGTAATCTGCCCACGAGATGTGGCTTTCTATGTCCTTCTGTGTTGCTTTGATCGTGGATTCTGATGTTATTGTTTGGGTGTCCACTGCCCTTCCGATTGTCATATGTGTTCCTCCACAGTTGTGTTCGCAGTAACACAGTTCTTCGTCCTGACAACTGACGTGAAGACCGTGATATTTAGTCCAATAGTTTTTAAATACTGGATCGTCGATTTGGAGTCCTCCTCCGTTCTTTGCAGCTTCTGTCCAGTAACTATTCCAGGGGGAGACTGCTTGTGGTTCGTCCCAGAAGTACGCCTCAAGGGGTTCTTCGGTTTCGAGCATAATAGCGTCGATGCTATCGAATGCGTTCAATGGTTCTTGATCGAAAAGGTTGGTGGTTCTTCCAGCTAGGTCGAAGCAATTGATTCGGGATTGTTCAGGTTTGTTGTTGTTGTACGCTGGCATTTACTCGAATATGCTGGATCCTTCTCGTCGAAATTTCCAGATACACACTACAAAGATATGTCTCCAGAAACTGTATACAGTTAACCGGTTTTCGAAGTTGCCAACGGATTTAAACACCAGGCACTGAGGATTGCAAGGATGGTGAGAAAAGTAACAGCCGCTTCGGTGATGATAACGGCACATATACTTGAATCATAACCAGTACAATCGATTGTAGACTCGTTCTTTTGTCAAGGTTTCAAGGCTCAGAGTTCTAGGGGTGATAAAAACCAAACTGAGGGAGCAGTGATCGCGGGTACTGCTTAATGAACTAGAGACTTGAAATCCGGAATCACAGATGTGAACAAAGGTTGGTGCCGAAGCAATTGATTGTTTTGTGGACTAGAGCACGAGTGAAGAACAAACCTATCCTCCGCAAATCCAGCGCCCGTATATACAACTAACGCGACCGTCGTCACCTTTACTCACTCATTCCGAAATACATCCAAACCATACCGAACTATGTACGCAACCCTTTCAAGCCATAAACCACACCATAATCATCACGCCATATTTTCAACGCAACAGTCGAAACCTGATTCCTTCCATCGAACCTTGATTCCTCATATCAAAACCTGTTTCCTTTCCTTCAAAACCTGATTCCTTCCATCGAAACCAGTTTCTCTTCGTATTCCTCTATACCCTTCATCGATCCATACTCTTCCTCCGGTCCTCACTCGACACCACTGTGACACCTGATGTCGATTGCAACGAAGCAGCCCAGTTGGAAGTATCACGTCAAGGCCTATATGGGCAGCTGAAGGACTCACAACCGCACTGTGACATCCTGTCAGATCTCACGGAATTTGTCAAAATGTGCTTGAAGAGAGACTCCCAAATCTGCGCCCGAGCTGCGGAAAGAAAGTCAGGAAGATGGACAGCAGGATCAAAGAAACCAGACAGCACGAGCAACACCACACCCGCCCCAAAAACAGTATCCGCAGGCACTGTGGCAGGTTACCACGGCCCTGCTCCAATGGACCTTTCAGCCTTCAAGGGGAGGAAGATTACACCAGAGGAACAAAAAAGACAAAGAGAAGGGGGATTGTGCATGTACTGTGGGGATTCAAGTCACTTCGCAGCAAGTTGCCCGAGAAAAATGAATGCAGCATCAGGGCAGGTGAAAGTAACACCTTTTCAGAAAGCAGGAAATGAAATGGACGCAGATTCGGGAAAAGAAGTCGAGTCGGGAAAAGTCTAGGCCAGTGCAATTAGGATGGCAATTGCGCTGGGCACGAATCTTCTTCGTCTACAGTTGTTAAGGCTCGTTTTGGAATTTTGCAGTTCTCAATTCGTAGCGCAGAAATTAAGAAGTCTTCAATGGAAAGCAAGCATCTGGTTGTGAAATGTTCGCTGAAAATTGGAGACAGATTGATCAACACGCATGCTGTAATTGACTGCGGAGCCACGGGAATAGCATTTGTGGACAAAGATTTTGTTCGCCATCATCAAAAAGAAGAGAAGGAATTACGAGAATCAAGAGAGTTAGAGGTTATTAATGGAAGATCCATCAAATCAGGAGCCATTACGACCATGGCCAAGTTAAATATGTGAATACGATCACACCAGGAACAGCTACCAGCGTTTGTTACCAAATTAGGGTATTACCTGATAGTGTTAGGATTACCATGGTTACAGCTTCACGATGTCACAGTCGAATTCCAGAGCCGAAGGATTGGTTTCGAAAGCAATTATTGCCAACAACATTGTCAGCATCATTCATGCGTATGGGTTTGGTGTAATCATATGGAATCAACATCAGAACCGGAGAATCCAAAATTGGACATCTGCGCATTAGCGGCATCACCTTTTATGAAAAGACTAAAGAAGGAGAAACTCAAGGTTTACGCCGTTATATTGTACGAAATCAATAAAGCCTTGGGAATAAAGGATTTACAAGAAAAACCCCTCGAAGAGGTCATTCCTAAGGAGTACCACGAGTTTCTATCTCTATTCAGCAAGGTAATTGCAGAAACACTTCCACCGCATTGATCCTATGATTACAAAATCAAGTAACAAGAAGGCTTCACACCACCATTTGAACCAATTTACAGCCTATCCTGAGAAGAATTACAGGTTTTAAAAGAATGGATAGAAAAAAACTTGTCCAAGGGATTTATCCGATCATCGTTGTCCCCTTGCGGAGCCCCGATACTTTTCGCTCCGAAACCAGGAGGAGGCCTGAGACTCTGCGTCGACTACTGAGGATTGAATGAAGGAACAATAAATAACTGATACCCCCAACCATTGATCCAAGAAACATTGCAATGACTTTCCAAAGCCCATTACTATACAAAGTTTGAAGTCCGCAACGTGTACAATATGATCAGAATCGCGGAAGGAGAGGAATGGGAAACGGCTTTCAGAACCTGATACGGACTTTTCGAATCCTTAGTCATGGCCTTTGGACTTACCAACACACCAGCATCGTTTCAAGAATTCATCAATGATACACTACACCCCATGTTGGATATATTATGCACGGCTTTTTTGGACGACATCCTTATTTACAGTGATAACCTGAAGGAACATAAAGAGCACGTTAGTGCGGTAATGACATCACTCAAGGAAGCCGGACTCTACCTAAATCCAGAGAAGTGTGACTTTCATAAGGAAGAAGTCAAATACCTAGAATTAATCGTTGGAGTAAACGGAATCAGAATGGACCTTGACAAAGTCCGAGCAGTTGAAAACAGGAAAGCGCCGGAGAAATATAAAGAAGTCCAAGCCTTCTTAGGCTTTGCCAATTTTTATCGACGGTTCATACGGAATTATAGCAAGGTAGTGCAACCACTAACAAAACTCACCAAAAGCTAGTACCTTTCTGCTGCGGACCAGATAACACAAGGGCTTTCGCAGAACTCAAAAGGGCCTTTACGACGGCACCAGTGTTAGCCCATTTTGATTATGAAATGGAGATAGTCCTCGAAACCGATGCCTCAAGTTACGTATCCGCCGGAGTCCTTTTTCAGTACAACAATCCAGGAGTGCTACACCCTGTCACCTTCTGCTCTAAGAAACATTCACCCGCTGAAGAAAATTACGAAATCTACGACCAAGAATTAGGTGCGATATTCAAAAGACTGGAACAATGGAGACCCAAATGCGAAGGTTCAGCACATCTGATTAAGATTCATACCGATCACAAGAACCTGGAGTACTTCATGACATCGAAACTGTTAAATCGAAGGCAGACCAGATTGTCTGAATCTCTATCGAGGTTCAAATTCAAGATGGTATACCAGCCAGGAAAGCCAGGTCAAAAACCCGATGCACTTACAAGAATGCCCAGAGACATCCCTCCGAAGGGGGGGGCAGAAAGAACCCAGCAAATCATGCTAACAACGGGAAACCGCGATGAGAGGGTACGCAAATGGTTAATCGTGGCATTTGCGGAAACAGTCACCCTGGATAGCGACTTCTTAAGCTCCGAAGAGTTATGGAACTGGATGAAAAATGTATGTCAGCACTGCCCGTAAGACAGTAGCGAAGGGCTATGTACGTATAAGGACCAGTCGCTGGAAGTTTCTGAAATACAAATCCAACCTACCGACGAGGATAAGATCAAGTGGATCCAAGAATGCCATGACTCCCCAGTCGCAGGACATTCAGGACGAGCAAAAACTTATGACTTACCAAGCTGAAGTCACTTCGGGAATCAGATGAGGAAGGACGTGGATCGCTATGTATGCAACTGCCATACCTGCCAACGGTGCAAGGCAACCCACGGAAAAACTCATGGCTTGCTACGACCGTTAGAAATACCAGAGCAACCATGGAAGGACTTGAGTATGGACTTCGTAGTCGGACTGCCAGAAAGCAAAGGGTTGAACACAGTATGGGTAGTGGTCGATCGCCTAACGAAGATGCGACATTTAGTACCCTGTACGGATCATGTAGATGGAAACAAGTTTGGAGCAATGTATGTCAAAGAAGTGTTCAGACTGCATGGACAGCACGAAACAATAGTGTCCGATCGAGGACCGCAATTCGCTTCGGAATTCTGGAAACACGTTGGCGAAAGATTGGGAATCAAACGCAGATTGTCAACCGCATGTCATTCCCACACTGATGGCTGAACTGAAAGAGTCAATGCAGTAATGGAACAGTATCTCCGAAATATTGATAATTATCAGCAGGACGATTGGGTTCGGTGGTTACCATTGGCACAATTCGCAGCTAACATTCATACTTTGGAGATAACTAACTGCTCCACATTCTTTGGCAACTACGGCTTTGATCCACAAATGACTTTCAGCCAACATCCAATCAAAGATCCTAACGATATTCCCGAAGTCAACGCCCAGGAGATGGCCCAACGAATGGAACAACTTTTTTGCGAACTCAGAGTGGAGATGAAGAGGGCCAAAGCCGTACAGTCCGAACAAGCCAACAAGTCCCGAAAGGTCGGCACAATGCTGGAAGCCGGCGACAAAGTTTTGCTGGACGCATGAAATATATCAACAACGCGACCCAGCAAGAAACTCGATTGGAAACGCATAGGACCATATGAAGTTACCGAAATTATCAGTCCCTGGGCCTATCGAATCAAATTACCCAACCAGCTACACATCCATGATGTCCAACCGATATCTCGGTTGGAGAAAGTTGCCCAAGACCCTGTCCGGTATCGAAAGCAGGAATCACCCCCAACAGCATTAGTAGACAGAGAAGAGGAGTACGAGGTCGAACGGATAAATGATTCAAGGCAGTTTTGAAGACAGTTACAATATTTGGGGAAATGGAGGGGCTACGACGAACGCAGTTGGGTACCTGCGATCACTGTCGATGGGCTTAAAGCTATCGACGAGTTCCATGCTGAACAACCTGGCAAGCCTGGGTTGTGAACATCATAGGTACTCGGCGTTGGAGAGGGGAAGCGACTGTCACAGTTGTGTTGAGTGACGATCGATGGTGGAGTGAGGATTGGTGATTAATATAAAAGAATAAGCACGACGGGAATGAAATCAGGTTTTGAACGGAGGCTATAGCACAACGAGAATGAAATCAGGTTTCAAACGGAGGCTGAAGGCACAACGAGTATGAAATCAGGTTTCAAACGGAGGCTAAAGCACGACGGGAATGAAATCAGGTTTCCGAATGGAGGCTAAAGAAACGATGAGCATGAAATCAGGTTTCAAACGAAAAACAACCGAATCGTGCAAAAGCGATGTACAAAGATAGCAGGAGTTGGGAGGCATTATGGAACTAGTGAATTACTGTATATAAACCAGGCGTTGGGCGGAGGATAAGTTTCTTTCTTCACTCGTTCTCTTGTCTATAAAACAATCAATTAGCTTCGGCTTTCACATCTTTTACACTCGGTGATTCCGGATCGAGTCTCTTGCGTACAGTCCTTGTTTCTTTAGCTACAGGCTATTCTCGACTTTGAGCTTTCCTGCTATTGGATTTTATAAACCCTGGAACCCCAAAGTCTTGAACCCTCGATGCCTAGCCCTGAGTCCTTGACATAACTCGCCCAGAGTTGCTTTGCAACACCATATCATGATTACGCATCCATTCACTTTGCCTATAGACCACTCCTGGTCACTCAAGCTCTAGGAGATGGAAATTCTATCGATCTATTTAGTCGGCAAGTTATATACCATTGTGCATGTACCTTGCAAGGTTGTTACAACAACTATGTACATTGGTAGTCAATCTACCGTATACGTAGTGTTATCCGACAACTCTGGGTGAAGCCTGTGGAGTATATAAATGGCACATGGAAATAATGACTAGCATTTATTTGGCAAATACATGTACAACTTGTGAAATTATCTAAACAACTATTTGCATTGCCGAAGCCTTTTTCCCCCACCAGTGAGCATCTTGTTCAACCCTTCCAGTGCATAATACATTGTATTCCATGTTCTCAAATCAATATGACTATTGACAATCCAGCCCCAGTTAGTCCCCTTTGAAGTGAATGGAACTTCGGGTATAAGATGCGCAGCGCCACTGATTTGGCCTGCAGCCAGCACCTTGCAGGCATTCTCTCCCGATGCTGGAACAACTCTGACCATCGAAGAGATGGTATTTGGCAATCCTCCATGGAATGGTTTCATCACCAGCACACATGCTAAATATAACACGTGACTGGGAATTTGGAGTTTGAAAACACGAAGTAATTGGTATGGTAAGCATCCTTGCAATGCTTTATGAGCAGGTTCAGGAAATCTCTGACGTTGTTGGGCCATCTTCACCCATACCCAATCGTTTCTCAGTGGTCCCGTATACCATTCCTTATCTCCCGCAGCCCGAATTTTCTCATATGTCAATTGGCCATTGAATTCTTCGATAGGGATCTCAATCGTATGGAATTAGGTGGCCTGGCACATTCGCTGGTCATCGCCATTGATGTATATCTTTGAGGCGTTCAAATATGCTAACATCGAGTTGACCAGACAACTCTGGAGAATGTTGTCATGGCTATACAAATTGAAAATATCTCCGAACGTAGTTACTCCCTTCTGTATCGAGCCAAACAACACCTGTCGCTTAACTTCGGAACCCTCTGCACTGCTTCCGCCAGTGGCAGCAGTCATATAGCTCACGTTCAGCTTGGGTGGCCTACTTGTAATATTGCTGACACTATTTGCGTTCAGGTTGATTCACCGTACTGCAAACGCATCTCGGCGGAGATAATAATCGATGATCTGCCGATAGACATTTCCGGTCTCATTGGAGGCCTGATACCCATCTGAAATTTGGGTTTTGTGAGCCGCTTCGCCAACCTCAGTAAACCACTGCTGCAACACCCCGAATCGCTCGATACATTGCCGGCAGTGTATTGTTGGATAAAGTTTTGCAAAGTTGAATGATGACTCCTCCTGCAGATGATCAACCACTTCCGACTTTATCCAATCGTTCCAGTCATCGAGTTGACGTTTTCGTGCATTTGCAGAGCAATTTCGATAATTGACCATATCTGTGTCTCGCTCCATATTGAGATCTTTCTGCAACTCTTTCGATTGTTCAGTTGTTTTCTTGTGCGTCCGATATTGCAGGAAGACATGTTTGAGGTTGCGACAGCGACACAGAGCATCATCCATAAGATTCGAGATATTCTTATCATGGGATGAGTATTGGCAGTAGTGGTAAAACTCAAGGAGTGCCTGGGTGTATTGGATAGCACCGTCAAATGTTTGTTTTTCAGAGGCGTTCGGACAACATAGGGCGTTGGTGATGACTGCAAGCAGATAGCGGCTCATTGTTCTAAGTTCCTTTCCAGTCTACTGGCTAACCTCCTCATATGATTGCTTGGGTTTCGTCATTGTCAAATATGCCGGTACAGATAACCACAGCTCGTTGTATTTTGAGAGTCATTTGAACTTGTTCATCAGTTATTGGAGCCACCCAAGAAGATGTTGTAACATGCCCAATTGCATTGTGTGAAGGAGGTCTGGTGTTGGAAGATCGCTGACAATTGAACCGGTGTGCCATAATATATTGTTACCAAGATTGATGCCATGCTCTCTAAGAATGGAGGCAGCCTCTTCAGGATCGTAAGTAATTGGCTCGACAACTGGCAGGGTTGAAGAGGCAATAATGCTGGAGCTTTCCGCAAGTTGGTGAACTCTGACTCGGATAGTATCATTGGGATTCTGCAAGTTTGCTAGAGCCTCTTCCGTGTCCTGCAATGTTGCATGGGCAACTTTGTGCCATGCTTGATAAACGTTATGATCGCGGAGTGCCACCGGTATGTCGATATACCTGCCCAATTCCTTCTTTTCAACTGCCCACCAAGGACATAATCCATATCCATGATGTTGCAGTACCGCATGCACTGGATAGTCGGCAGCCCATCCAGACAGAAACATATGGCATTGCCGGTAATGACCGTCGGCACAGTAAGTGGTGAACTGACAATTTTGTGCGTTGGTCAGAGGCCGCAGCAAGTAGTCAAAAACACTCTGCATGACAAGTCAATCATTGGCTCGTTGGCGGGCCTTTTGCGGACCGGGGATATCTTGTAATTTCAATGGCTGTGGCAGAAGTGCTACCAGGACAATGCTGTAAGTTGTTGGTTTCATCTGTACGGTGCTGGATAGGTTGCCAATGGTTAAGTTTATGGGCCATGCTCTATTATCCCGGGAAAAATTTGTGAGATGTGTCGAATCGGAGAAGAAGATAAGGGGTACAACAGTTTCGCCTTCTGGGAGACAATTCTAAACGTTGTCAGGACAATTTCGTTAATTCTCCAGGCAATTGACATACCTGGGTTTGCCACCACCAGTCTGCTGTGTACATTTCATTGTATAGACGACACCCGTTGTTGCTGAAATGACGCTCAGGAGTATACACTAGATCCTTCTTGTATGTCTTTTGACGCAAAAGCCATTTGGCGCATAATATGATATCCTGGGAGTAAAACTCGATCGGCTTAGGGTGGCTTACATTCCATATGAAGTCGTTGTATGCTTCATCCATGATGAATGGCAAGGCCATCAGACATTAGGTTGATCATCTGATGGAGTATGTGTGTCACTTCAGAGATTGTTTGACCGACTGTTGAGCCCCACGTCTCCCTTAACAAATCATCAATCAGACTCGACATCGCTCCGTGCAAAGTCAATATCTCCGCAAGGAAAACTCAGTAGCGTCGGAAAACGGATGCCAAGGGTTGTCATGACCAATGTGGGGAGTTGTCTTGGTCTGGTAGGAAATAGTGCAGTGGCAGACCGGCATTTCGGAATGCATGTGTTACTGGTATGGATCTGCAGTGCTGCAGGCTCTGGTGATGGTGATTGTAGGTGATCGCAGTGTATCTGGCACAGGATCATGGTTCCGAAAGAAAGTGGGCGGGTTTCGATTATTCTCATTGCTCGGGCAACTTTGGACATTTGCTTCCGCATTTATTGTTGATAGCTATACTCGGATGTGATCTTGAGGTAAAGTTTAAAACCGCTCACATCATTGCATCGTGCTCTTGGGCATGATTGTTCTCCATATGCTTAGTCCTCCAGGTATCAGAGTTGAAACGCTTGCCACAGACCTTGCAAATGAACATTCTGACATTTCGCTCCTTAGTTGATGGCATTGGCAACTTTAGACGTTGTTGATACGATTTTAAAGTATTTGAGAGTGAATATCTGATAATCGATTGTGGAATAATGCGTTTATGAAACTCTAAGATCATGGAAGGATGGCTATTCTCGAAACAGTCAATCAATGAGTCGATGAGTACGAAAGACGCCCTGAGTTTCTAAGAGTCGTTGATGGTTGCCCTGGCAACTGAAGTCGTTTCAGTACTGAAACGAAAAAGGGCTACATACACTAGACATCTCCATCTATCATCATCATGACGCTACAGCCTCAATGAAAGGCTCCGATGACGATATGCCAACAGGCGAAATACCACCATGTATAAGAAGTTTGCAGCAACTCCATGAAATGTCGACAGGTCAAAGCCAATCGAGCGGGTGCAAAAGCATCCGTATTCGCCAGCAGAAATCTCGGAGCGTGTATAGGTAGGAGTACTATGCAGGCGTGTCGAAGTGGAACTAACAATTTTCCAAGTTGCCTTTCGTCGCAAGTATTAGTCGGAGTCGTGGTTTTCATTGGCACTTGTATGTATTCGAGAGATATCTCCGGCATAGTAGACCATACTGACTAGGCTAGCATCTTCTGGAGTTGGCAGCGCTATTGATAATATCTGGGTGGAGATCTTGTAGGAGCATATTTGATATTTTGATTTCGGCATATGGTTCAGTAGTAAATTTAATAGAAAGTCTATGTGAGAGTGTTTCAAAGTGTTGCAGCAACCCTGCAAGTTGCTGCCAAGCCTTACACAAATGAGTGTGATTTTGTGTTTGTAGCCAAATCAGAAGGCCTTCCGACAAGTAAAACAATTCATTGAGTCATCACAACAATGTAAATCGATCAATATTTACATCCTGCTGATTTCGACGTCTTTGGAGCATGGTGGGGTCTGAAACAGTGAGTTTAGTGTTATTTATTATGCTTGGTTTTGACGAAAGAAGGTATCCAACCATCATTTCACATCAACCTCGTACGCAGACACTTCATCACTCTTAACAATATAAAACATTGTCCTAGCAACTTGAAAGGTTGAAATGAACTACTTATAGCGTTTTAAACACATTGTGACAGATTTATACCATCCAACTTGAAATTTATATGATATTGGTTTGGATATAAACCTTCGGTTCAACATGATCAAACATAATACCACTTGAACGACGACTTGCATCTGCGAAAAACTAATGATATATAAGGGTGCCGTCTCTGGGTGCTGGCCCAATTTCCTCCATCTTCCTGAAGCTTCACTCCTCATCACACTGGCGATATCTACCATTGGTGAATTCCATTACGTGACCCCCACGCATAAACTAATTATACATTTAGCACATCGACTGAACAACGTCAAAGGTTGTTTGGCCAATATCAGGTACTATTCTTTTCATGCACATTGGTATAATTAATCCATCACTAATTATTGTCAGATCAATTCTTAAAGTTCTTTCGCCAACCCTACTCATCTATAATGTAAGTCAATCCCTCCCATGCCCATTCATAAAAATTAATCAATCACTAATCATCGTCAGACCTACTCATCTATAATGTAAGTCGATCCTCCCATGCCCATTCATGAAAATTAATGAATCACTAATTATCGTCAGACCAACTCCTCAAGTTGTCAGCTCAATGGCGCGCAAGCAGAAACCGTCCACGGATAGCTACAAGGCAACACTGAAACTGAACAAACTAAGCTCTCAGGCTTTACGGAACCTATGTGCCCGCATTGCATTCCTGACTATGCACTATGATGCCCAACTTGAAAGCCGCAAAACATGGCTCGGGCTCCAGCGGGAGATTATCCATTCGGATGTGGAGACCTCGAAATATTTCAAACAATTTCTTCAGTTGTTTGGACAACGCTAAACAACACCGGAGGGACGTCGTTGGTGGCTAGCTTGGAGGACGTCCTGGGGGGATATCAGGGATAAATCAAGGATGTCCAGAAATTCTGCTGGCCTGTCGTAGCCTGCTGCCTGCACCGGGAACTTGCTGGGCCGACACAATGCACCCCGACATATCCGTTTGGATATGGGGATTCCCAACGACGACCCCGAGGCTTCCACTACTGGCAATGCCCGCACGACCTCTCGAGTTACTCACACACCTCCTGCCCACGGTCCCACCAGTATGTGTTTCGGGATTCTCCTCCCTGCGCAGGGCCTCAAAGTCGACATATTCGGGGTCACAATCGACGTCGGCGTAGCTAGATTTGGGGTTGAGCATCAGTATTTGTATGACACCTTCGATTGCATCAGGGAGTGAGATGGGGTGTCACACAACTTACTGACAGGACATTGAATGGCTCATGGCATGCCATTCCCACGAGTTGCCCAACCGATCGAGCTCGTCTACCATGGTCATTCTATGGGGCCCTTGCAAATCCTTTTGAAGAAATTGAACGTCCTAGCACCCAAGGCTCAGATGTGACTATTGCCGGATTCTCAGAAATCATGGCAGGGACGAGGGCAAAAGGGTCCAACTCGGCAACTTGGGCCAACAATTCTTCTTGTCGTTGGTACAACATCAAGCATCTCGCATCAGCATATATCGCCTCACCACATGATGCTGCAGTGGTCGCAGCCTGGCTGGAAACAGAGACATATTCCCCCCCGGCCGTGATTATGAGTCATCGTCGTTCGACTATTTCCGAAATTGGTACGGCAACTCGTCGCCAGACACGCCCGCCCCATACATCTTGGATTACATCGATGCCTCCCAATTCGTGCTCAAGGAAACCAATGGAGGATGCCCCCGAATACCATTTAGATGGTATCAATAATGATGACAACGAGCCTCCAAAGTTCACCGTTCCCGCCACAATAAAAGGCTGTATTGATCAGGTTGACAAAGCCTACCAAGCGGCAAGACGACTTCAGAGGTTATCGAGGTGACCTAAATCAAAGGCAAATGGGGGACGGCCTCGTCAATCAGCGGATAAGAATGCAAGGATTGGAAACCTCATCTGTTTTCCACATGAAGTGTGTTATCGCCCCCACATGACACCTGAGCAGCATGCTCGGGAGAAAGCGTTGTTCATTTGACTGG